>JASDQU011104305.1:16489-37239 GCA_032191745.1 Picea mariana | reverse complement strand
GAGATTACCCCAACTCATGGCGACCTCCTAGGAAAAGGGTGGTTTCCATAGCATTGAACCTTTTGAAGATCGTGTTCCATGAAAAAAAACTAGAAACCATGACATGAGCTCTCACTTCAATGTCTTTGGACTAATATTTGGAAATGCGTGTCATTTATATGTTTTTCATACTACATATGAGTCTCGACGCCTTGACCATGGTTGTGGTAGGGAAACAAGCCTCAATCCCTTAACCATGGTCAAGGGAGGGAAACAACAAATCAAGCCCCAAACATATCATATCTAGCTCAAGCACCATGAACAAGTCCTCAGGTCACCACACAAGACCATGGATGGGTCACAAGACCTTAGTTATCATCAAAGAATGAAAAAAAGTGCCTTGAACAAGTCCTCAAACCAACATAACAAAAATATGTCCTTTAAGAGGGATATAGGAATCACAATTAGGTTTTGTATATTGAAAATGGGTGTAGAGGCATAAACAGGAAAAGTTGGAAACAATGGCCTAAAGTAAAAAATAAACCTTTTCAAGCTCAACCACCATTGAAAACACCTAAAAACCATGACACGAGTCCTCTCTAGGGAGTCTTTGGAATCCAAGTTGAATATGGGTGAAATTATGAGGTCTTCTTCATCATGGATGGGTCTTAGCTGGTTCATGACCTATGTAACATATCATTCACCTCAAAGGACCCTTGTAGGTTATTTTTGGACTATTTGAGGGATACAAGTACAATAGAAATGGGTCTTGAGGGCTTAACATCCAGGTTAAGGGGGGAAGAATGGTCTTAAGCCCTAATTCATGAACCTTCTTGATCTCAAATGCCATGTTTAGGTCAAGAGGAAAAAACTTGGACCTTATTCACTAAACATCACTTCTTAGGATCAATCACCATGAACAACACCTACAAATTACCATAACACAAGCCCTATCAGCTAAGGGGTTTTTAGCATCAGATTTGGAAGATATGGACTCCATTAGAAGGTTTTGTGCATTGAGTTATATATATCATAGGATCTTGACCATGGTTGAGGAAGGAAAACAAGTTGTGCCTCAAGATATTGTTGAATATTCTTGACCTCAAGAGCCTTGATTAGTGACTAGTGCTTGATCCAACACATGAGTCCATTGTATGAGTGTGTTATATGAGTTAAGAATTAACACTGATGCATGTTGGAGGTAAGGGGTTACATAGGTTATGTTATAGATCAGATAGTGGTTATGAATTATAAGGGTATAAAGGTTATACAAGTTGTAGCACCACTTTTCGGTTACCAAGGCCTAATCGCTCTTAAAAAAAAAACTATAACACCACTTTGTACATAGCTCATACTAACATTATAGTAATAACATGCATTTAATCAAGAAATATAGTTAAAATCAGAGTAAACATAAGATTTACTGCTATAATCAACAATCGATAGCATTAAATTTAAATTGATATACACAACAGAATACATGAATAAACATCATCTGCTACTTATCTTCGAAACAGTGGTAGATTCCACCAACCACGTGCAGGCCTTCCACGAACCTCCCAGCCTTAGACGACACTGCTCATTATCCCAACAGTGGGTCACCCCCGAGTTGGGACTAAGCTCCACCCCAGGCAAGGAATCCTAGGCTAGGTTGAGGTTACAGGGAAAACAACACAAAAAACCGGAAGGATTCTTCCCAAGATGCCATCTTACGCCCACTACTACTAGACTCTCATTCCCCACATGCCTGTTCCACCCGGGAGTATACACCTTCAAAAGCACAGTCCATCAATGTTAAACTCCCTCTTTGGGTCTTGACAACAGGCCAGATCAGGAAGTCTCAGAGCCTGAAGCTGGTGCTAGACACTCTCTGGAAGAAACCACTTCCCAACAAACTCTCTCACCTGGAGAGAATTGCTCACAGGCTTGACAACCTGCCTCTTCCAACAACAATCACCTCCCTCACCTGGAGAGAGGTCATACATAGGCTCAATCACAACTTGCACTGGCCAACAAGTCACGCACAGTCCAACTCTGCGTGGCCACCACAACGAACCAGAAAAACAAACACGGGCTTCCCAAACAGGCTTAGCAATGGCACAAGGTCTGACAGTGGTGGTTCTTGGGAACGTGTGAAAAACAATCCATGCAGGGAATGACATAGGTTCCATGGCTTAGAATGGAGAGGGTCAGCCTGGCCTTTTTAGAAACAAACATAGGCTTCTCGACTTTTAGAATGGAGAATATACACAGTTTTTCAAAGCCAAACACAGGCTTTTCGGCTCACAGGGAAGCACGAGGGTTCTCTGCAAAACTCGAGTCAGTCGTACTTCTTAGAGCTCCATACACGCTCAGGTAGTTGAGTGGAATGGGCAAGGAACCCCTCTCATGGCTCAACTTGGCCATTTTATTTGCATGCACCAGGGTTGACACTTGTCACCCATGGAACTGCATCTGTTCCATCAACATGCATTCCTTCCCATTTGGCAGTCCCTTGTTCTTCCCCAAGAACTTAGGATAAAACATCACATTTAACATAATTCACGTGGCTTTTTGGAATAATAATAAAATATTATTCCCAAGGCTTAAGCCCCTAGGCTTAGCCCTTAGGCTCAACACTTAGCCCCTTTTTCCCACCTTCCAGCCCCCTAATTCCTTTCCCACTCTATGGAAGCTCAGGTCCCCATAAATCATTCATCGTGGTTGGTCTGCAGGCGGAGGTATTTATATTTTATTAATTTTTTGCATACATATAGGTACAAAATCAGGCCCTTGGCCTCCAACCCTTAGGCTCACTGGTTTAACAATCACATAAGCCCACCGACTTATACAAACTTGGCTCACTAGCCTATAACACATATTTACAATTCATTTCATACATTAGATTTACAACTGGCCTCGGCCTTGGGGACATTACAATCCCCCTCCCTTATTTATGCATTGTCCTCAGTGCAACTTTACACAACATCTGCAAAATTTTCAAAAAATTTCAAAAAGATGCGGGCAATCTGCCTGCATAACATCTACATGCTCCCATGTCGTGTCCTTAGGACCGTACCAGGTCCACTGGACCTTTACAAGCTCTATAGATCGATTCTGGAGCTGTTTTTTTTTGCTGTCCAATATGCGCATAAGATGCACTTGCAAGACACCTTCTGGTTCCACCTGAATCACATTCCAACCGATAACATGATTAACATCAGGTATATATCTATTAAGCAATGAAACATGAAATACATTATGTATAGTTATAGATGCAGGTAATGCAAGCATGTATGCAACTGGCCCAATCCTTTCTAGGATCTCAAATGGCCCACAAAATATCGCTGCTAACTTGGCACAACTTCCCAACTTCAGGGAACTCCTGTTAGTTTTCACTTTCAGGAAAACATGGTCACCCACTTTGAATTCTCTGTGGTTTCTGTTACTATCACCGTAACTTTTCTGCCTATCCTGGGAAGCTTTTAGATTTTGTTTAATTCTTATCATTTGGTCTTCCATCTCTCTGAGCAGCTCAAGCCCAACTACTGCTCTGTCAATTGGATTATCCTAGCTCACTGGAGTGTTGCACTTTCTTCCATAAAGTGCTTCGAATGGGCTCAGCTTCAACGATGTATGATACCCATTATTGTAGGCGAATTCTACCAAATGCAGGTTGTCTTCCCACCTTGATGGTTTATCCATCACATACATTCTCAGTATGTCTTCTATTACTTTGTTCACCCTTCTGTCTGACCATCAGACTCAGGATGATACATTGTAATAAAGTTCAGATTCGTTCTGAATCCCTTGAACAGTCCATTCCAGAAATTCGAGGTGAATTTCGGGTCCCTATCAGACACAATTGTCTTAGGAATTCTGTGCAAGCGTGCCACTTCTTTTAAGAATATATCAGCAACATTTGTTGCCTTGTGAGTGGTTTTTAGTGGAATAAAATGGGCAACATTTGTATGCTTGTCCACCACCACCATGATTGAATCATGCTACTTGCTTGTTCTGGGCAATCTTGTGATAATATCCATTTTCACCACTTCCCATTTCCACTTAGGAATGGGTAAAGGTTGCAACAACCTTGCTGGGTGCCTATGCTCAGCCTTAACTTTCTGACACTCAATACATCTGGTGATGTATTTAGCGATTTCTTTCTTCAGACCTGGCCAAAAGTAATGGATTTTGACTGCTGCCACAGTCTTCTGATATCCAGGATGTCCAGCATAAGACAAGTTATGCATTTCTTTTAGAATTGCCATCTTCAATTCTCGGACATTGGGTACATACACTCTGTTTTTATACAAAAGTAATCCATCAGTTCCCAAGGTGTAACTTCCCTGGATTTGTGGTCTCTCACGCTATTGTAGATTTTCTATTAGACCTCTATACTAAAAATCAACATTTGTAGCTTCCAAAGTTCTATCCTTAATCACGGTCCTATACATGCTAATGGTTGTAGCATGTAATTCATGCACTTTTCTGCTAAGTGCATCAACCACCTTATTTTCTTTCCCTTTGATATGCTTGATATCAAAGTCATATTCACACAGAAACTCCGACCATCTGGTTTTCCTAGCATTTAAAGTCAGCTGATCAAATAAATACTTCAGACTGTTTTGGTCTGTTCTTAATTCGAATCTCCTTCCCATGAGGTAATGTCTCCATTTCCTCAATGTGTGGATGATTGTTGCCAGCTCTAAATCGTGAGTGGCATAATTCCTTTCATTCTTTTTTAGCTTTCGGGACTCAAAAAAAATTACAAATCCCTCTTGGTTGAGAACTCCTCCCATCCCCTCCTTACATGCATCTGTGCACACCATGAAATTCATATTTGGATCTGCAATCTTTAGGATTGGAGCGTTGGTTAGAAGTTGCTTCAATCAATGGAAACTGCTCTCACACTCTTCAGTCCACTGAAACTTCTTCTCCTTCCTTTGCAAGGAAGTGATAGGGTGAGCTATCTTTGAGAATTCGACTATAAAACTTATGTAGTAGCCTACCAGACCCATAAAAGATCTAACTTCTACCACATTCCTTGGCACTGACCATTCTCGGATGGCCTCAACCCTTTTCAGGATCCACAGCGATCCCCTCTTCTGAAATAATATGTCCTAAGTAATGGATTTGCCTTTGATAAAATGAGCATTTTCTCAGCTTGGCATACAGCTGGTGTTCTCTCAACACTTGTAGCACCATTCTTAGGTGTTTCTCATGCTCTTCCTCTGACTTGGAATACACCAAGATGTCATCCAGGAAGACTATGACAAACTTGTCTAAATAGTCCCTGAATACACCATTCATTAAGCACATGAAAATAGTAGGTGTGTTTGACAATCCAAACGGCACCACTGTGAACTCATAATGACCATACCTTGTTCTAAAGTCAGTCTTGCTGAAGTCCTCCTCATTTATTCTCACTTGGTGATATCCAGATATGAGATCTATCTTTGAAAATATTTTCGCGTCCTTCAATTGATCAAAAAGATCATCGATCCTTGGCAGAGGGTACTTGTTCTTGATAGTTACCTTGTTCATCTGCCAAAAATCAATGCACAACCTCAACGTCCCATCTTTCTTCTTCATGAATAGGACCGGGGCTCCCCAAGGTGACATGATGGGGCAAATGTATCCCTTCTTTAGTAGCTCTTCGAGCTTCAATTGCAACTCCTTTAACTCTGGCGTACTCATTCTATAAGGAGCCTTTGAAACTGGAGCTGCTCCAGGCATCAAATTTATAGAAAAATCGATGTCCCTCTTCGGAGGTAGTCCAGGTACCTCCTAAAATATGTCCTTGAACTCTGTGAGTACCTCATGGTCTTCCAGATTTGAGACTACATCACTGGATGCTTCTCTCACATGGGCTGCAAATAACTGACAACCTTTCCTGTAACACTTCTTCAGCTGCATGGCTGAGATTTCTCTAACAGCCACGACTCTGGGAATTCCTTGGACTGTTACCTGATTTCCCTCTTCATCCAGGCATGTGAACTTCTTGTTACGACAGTCCAGAAGGGCATGGTGCTGGTCTAACCAGTCCATCCCAATTAAGTAGTCATAAGAGCCTAAAGGAAGAATATTCAATTTATCCTTAGTGCTCAATCCTTTCATGTCCACTGAACATGACTTAACCAATTTAGTGACCTTCCTTTTGGTTCCTGTGCCTAACTGCACTAGCCAAGACTTTTCATGTTTTCTTCTTGATAAATGCAAACTTTCCACCACCCTAGGATCTACATAACTATGGCTAGCCCCTGAATCAATTAAAATAATTAGTGGTCGGTTGTTAATCATGCCTTCCACTTCAATCATGTGTGATTGAAATTATTCTTGCTTGTTGTCCAGGGCTACATAGATCCTTGGCATTCAATTTCCCATATCCTCCACTGTTTCAGCTTGCTGAACAGTATGAACAATTCTCATTTTACCATTTTTATGGAGACAATCTCTGTACTTGTGGTTTCCTTTACAGCCCCAACACTGAATGGGCTTCTGTCTCTGTCTTTGTGCTCCCTCTTTAGTCATTCTCGGCTCTCTAAATGATGGATGTCCTTGAAGACTATTTTTGAAAAAGGAAGGCTTGTTTCCCTTCTGCCTTTGTTCCTTCTTAAACTTCCTTTGATCATTCCAATCCTTCTGAAGGATAGGCCTTTCTCCTTGCTGTTTATACAAGCATTTCACCCTTCTTATTGTTTCTTCCATAGTCTTAGGAACATCATATTGAATCTTGTCACCCATGGAAGGTGGAAGTCCACTCAAATATCTCTGAATCTTGACAACCTCATCTTTGATGAATGGAACATACTTCAGTAGTTCCAGAAAACTTCGTTCATACTCATCAATAGTCATGCTGCCTAGCTTGAGTTTGAAGAACTCCTTCATCTTTTTGTCATAGTATCTTTTAGTCGGGTATTTCTTCTCGAAATACCTCTTAAATTCCTTCCAAGTGACCTCTTTCTCTCTGATGTGCTGCACCTACACAAACTGATCCCACCACATGAATGCTTTTCCTTTCAGTTGATACATTGCAATTCTTCCTTCTGCATAGGTGGAATAATACTGCAGTTGGAAATATTTCCTCATGCCAAGCAACCATGTCTCGACATCTTCTTCCTTCTTATGTTCTCCATTGAACGTTGGAGGCTTAATCTTGTTCATCTCCCCTTTCAATTCATCCTTTCTAGATTTTCAGTGTTTTCTGGTAGGGGACGGGCTTGAACTACTATGTGTTTCCTTTCTAGAATACTTCGGGGAGAGACGGTAATGTCTGCTACCACTCCTCGATCTTCTTCTCCTCTCAGGGGTTTTGATACTTCTTGATCTACTTGTGTCACTTTCTTTTTCTAATTTATTTTCTATTCTTTCCAGGCTCTTCAACATTTTTAAGTTGAATTCACCTTACCGATCCTTGACTTTCATGAACTTTCGGCTATTATCTCGGCGTGCCTGGGCATCTCTTTGCAATCCTTCAATGATTTTCATTATGTGCCCTTCCTTGTCTAATTCTATTCTGCCTTAGTGCTCAATCCTTTCATGTCCACTGAACATGACTTAAGCAATTCAGTAACCTTCCTTTTAGTTCCTGTGGCTAACTGCACTAGCCAAGACTTTTCATGTTTGCTTCTTTATAAATGCAAACTTTCTACCACCCTAGGATCTACATAACTATGACTAGCCCCTGAATCAATTAAAATAGTTAGTGGTTGGTTGTTAATCATACCTTCCACTTCAATCATGTGGATTGAAATTTTTCTTTCTTGTTGTCCAGGGCTGCATAGATCCTCAACATTATGCTGCCCATATCCTCCACTATTTCATCTTATTGAACAGTATGAACAATTCTCACTTTACCATTTTTATGGGGACAATCTCTGTACTTGTGGTTTCCTTTACAGCCCCAACACTGAATGGGTGTCTGTCTCTGTATTTTTGCTCCTTCTTCAATCATTCTCGGCTCTCTAAATGATGGTTTTCCTTGAAGACTATTTCTGAAAAAGGAAGGCTTGTTTCCCTTCTGCCTCTGTTCCTTCTTAAACTTCCTCTGATCATTCCAAGCCTTCTGAAGGATAGGCCTCTCTCCTTGCTGTTCATACCAGCATTTCACCCTTCTTATTGTTTCTTCCATAGTCTTAGGATCGTCATACTAAATCTTGTCACCCATGGAAGGTGGCAGTCCACTCAGATATCTCTGAATCTTGACAGCCTTGACTTTGATGAATGGATCATACTTCAGTAGTTCCAGAAAACTTCATTCATACTCATCAATAGTCATGCTTCCTAGCTTGAGTTCGAAGAACTCCTTCAACTTTCTGTCATAGTATCTATTAGTCAAGTATTTCTTCTCGAAATACCTCTTAAATTCCTTCCAGGTGACCTCTTTCTCTCTGATGTGCTGCGCCTGCACAAACTGATCCCACCACATGGATGCTTTTCCTTTCAGTTGATACATTGCAATTCTTCCTTCTGCATGGGTGGAATAATTCTGCAGTTGGAAATATTTCCTCATGCCAAGCAACCATGTCTCGACATCTTCCTCCTTCTTATGTTCTCCATCGAATGTTGGAGGCTTAATCTTGTTCATCGCCCCTATCAATTCATCCTTTCCAGATTTTTGGTGTTTTTTGGTAGGGGACGGGCTTGAACTACTGTGTGTTTCCTTGCCAGAATGCTTAGGGGAGAGACGATAATGTCCGCTACCACTCCTCGATCTTATTCTCCTCTCAGGGGTTCTGATACTTCATGATCTGCTTGTGTCACTTTCTTTTTCTAATTTCTTTTCTATTCTTTCCAGGCTCTTCAACATTTTTAAGTTGAATTCACCCTGCCGATCCTTGACTTTCATGAAATTTTGGCTATCAACTTAGTGTGCTCGGGCATCTCTTTGCAATCCTTCAATGATTTTCATTATGTGCCCTTCCTTGTCTAATTCTCTTCCATTCCCATTGGAGTTCGATCCTTTGACTCCCAGGTTGACATCTCTTCCTTCTCTTTCATCATCTAAAATGGAGGCAATCCGCACCTCTTCCATTTCTATACTCAGTGTTAGTTTTTAGCTGTCCTGACACTCGTTGAACTTTGCACACACCACGTGCAATCAAATAAAGTTTGTTAGGCCTTAACCCTTACAAAATCACAATATTCATAATTCAATGTGAGCGAAAAAGCGTTTTGGATTCACAAAGTTTTCTGAGCTCTGAGAGCTCTGTAATTTCAGGACTTCATTTTTCGGGGTTTTTGTCCACGAGGATCCAATAGTTAAATCCTCGACAGTTCTTATGTCCTTCAAAAATTTTGGGACTTCGGGATTTCAAGGTTTCGGGGTTTTGGTTCACCAGAGGTTCTCGCATTCACTTCTCTCTCTGACTTCAAACTCCCGAACTTCTGACCTCTTTTCCCTGGGCCCACAGCACAGCTATCGCCAACTATGGTAGAGATTTTGGGTTTTTGGCACTTCAGTTTTCGGGTCTTCGGTACCCAAGAGTTCACGATGCAGTGACTCCCAACCTCTTGTCACTCTGATCATAAATCCTCCTCAACCTGCGGGTCGGAAGGTCATGTACACAGGATCTTTCCCCTTATACTGGCCCGAAGAGCTCTCAGGAATGGCTCCTCTATTTCCCTTTCGGGAAATCTTCACCGAAAATCAACTTCGATAAATTCCCCCTTGTACTTCGGGAGATCAGACTTCGCACTTCCACGAATCCGGTGGTCAAGCGTCTTGCCTCTCAATCTCCAAAACCTGAAACAATCACACTTGACCCTTTCCCTTGACAGTTTCAGATTTCTCCTTATCATGATTTCGAGAATTGCGATGTCAAGCAACTCATCCTCTTGAATTCCGAAGCCCAATTTACCAAAAGTCTGATGTGCTCGCAAGGTTGAACTTTCAATGACCTTTACTCCATCGGGACTTCGGACTTCGTGATCTCACGATTCCTAATGCAAAGGTTTCAGGACTTCACCCCATGAAACCCCGAAATGGTCAATAGAATTCACTTCCTTGTTGAGAGTGCGCCACCTGTCCACTCTGCTGTCTTTTGTGGCCCACACAATCCTCTCGTTCCTTTGGGACTTCGCGTTTCATGATTTCACAAGTCTCATTGCAAAGATCACGGGACTTCAACCTACGAAACCCCGAAATAGAAATCCACGTGTAAATCCAACGGCCCTTGTCGGTTTGGATCTACGGTCCTGCCTCTCCTAAGCTTGAACCTTTGGGAATACTCACTGTAACTCCCTTGCTCCTCCGTGAGATTTGATGGCTCACGGGACTTCAAAAATTGTCCACAGAGAATTTTGACCGTCCGTTCTTCCTCTAAGAACCTCTGCACCAACTAAACAAGGTATATCTCTCCACGGAACTTATCCTCCTGTGGTTCGACGTCGCTACGACTTCCTTCAAACTTTCAAGGTGCTTGGCCTCTTTCCTTTCTTCGACCCCTTCAAAGGTTCAAATCCTCCTGAGCTTTCCCACGACTTCGAGTCTTTCAGAAAACTCCTTCTCGCACTCCTTGCAGAAAAATTTCAAACAACTTCAAGTGTTGAACTTCCTTCGACTCTGCGCACACCTACAACAACAGTCTCTCAACACGTCATTCAGGTTACGAAACCTGAAGCCCTATTCAGCCTGCGTACACCTTGCACGACTCCTGTGTCTAGCTGCACTTCTATGAAAATGAGAACAAAAGCTATCTATTCTGAGCTTTCAGAGACAAACCTCTGAACCCTTTGTCAATGCACTCCTTATGGACAATTCAACTACACTCCTTGTAGGAACTCTTGCTCAGATAGCGAAACAATTGAAACTCATTTTCCTTACTTTCTCTCTCTCAGATTTCAGACATTCAACAAGAAATCATTCATACACAGCATAAAAGAAAATGTACATCAAAAAGAGTAAAACAACCATGAGCATAACATTTAACATACATACACAAAGAACCAACACAACGCCATGAATTTGAATCAAAGTTATTTTCTTATTAATTCAAATCTCTGTACATGGGTGTCTTCAAATTACATCTCTCCCTTCTCAGCTCTGTATTCTCTTGCTCATAATCTTCATGCTCCTTGTTACAATACACAATGAGGGTGTCTATATCCTGTTTCCCTCTTGCACTCTAAAACTGTCTAATCTAACATTCAATTCTATCTACCTTCATTAACTACTATAAATGCATTCTACCTACTAAGGATGAGAGTGGATCACTCAAGGTCCATTTACATTATACAAGTGTGCCTCCACTTGGTAACTTCATTAATACTTCAAAACATTTTAAAAATTTGTGCTGGGTGCTTTTCCAGCTATCCATTGTCTTCGCGCTGGCTCTCTTGAGATGCTCCTGCATCATACTCCCTCGCTTGAAAATTTTCATGGGCTCCTATCCATGAGCTCACGCATGGTCTTTCCATGCTTCTGAATCTCTGCTTCATTTTCCCAGCTGGCTTCTTCAACTGGATGGCCCTTCCACTTGACCAAATATTCAAAATATTGCTTTTGCCTGGTCTTCTTACTGACCCTTTTGTCCAGTATGTACTCCATCTGTGAATTTTCTGCAACTGGCATCTGCTTTGTCCACTGGACCTCTGGCTGTTCATTTTCCATCCCTGTTTCTTCAGCTTTATACGAGTACAAATCTGAGATATTGAATATCGGAGAAATTTCGATCCCATCGGGTAATTCAATCTCGTAAGCATTTTCCCCAAATTTCTTCAAGACCTTACATGGTCCGATTTTCTTCATCTTTAGTTTATTATATGTTCCTCTCAGGAACCTTTCCTTTCTCAAATGTGCCAGAATCAAGTCACCAACCTCAAACTGAAGTTGTCTCCGGTGCTGATCTGCTCTCTGCTTATATTCCTGGCTCAAATTCTGCAATCCTTCCTTCACCTGGCTGTGAAGCTCCTTCATTGCCTCTGCAAAATCTTCTACACTAGCGCTCCTAGTCGCAGTCTGTTCTGAATCTCTCAATTCAAAAATTCCTCTCAGTTGCATGCCATAGACAATCTGAAATGGACTCTTCCCCGTGCTTCTATTAACTGAGTTGTTATAAGCAAATTCCGCCTATGGTAATATGTGGTCCCATTGGCTATGGTGTTCTGTCACCAGGCTTCTCAGTAAGTCTCCCAGACTTTTGTTCACCACTTCTGTCTGTCCATTCGTCTGAGGATGATAAGACGAACTGAATGATAATTTAGTTCCCATCTTCTTCCATAGGTTCCTCGAAAAGTGTCCTATGAACTTAGTGTCTCAATCTGAAACTATGCTCCTTGGCAAGCCATGAAGTCGAATGACCTCTTTGAAAAACAGATTCGCAATGTGAGTTGCATCACTGGTCTTCTAACATGGAATGAAGTGTGCCATCTTGAAAAATCTATCCACCACCAAAAATATTGATTCAAACCCTCTTTGTGTTCTTGGCAACCCCAATATGAAATCCATGCTGACTGCATCCCACGACTTCTCAGGTATGGGCAATGGTTGATAAAAACCTACATTATGCCTCTTTCCCTTCGAATGCTAGCAAATTCTACATCTGTCCACGAATATCTTGACGTCTTCTCACATTCCTGGCCAAAAATATGACTCATTCAACTTTGTGAACGTCTTGTCATGACCAAAGTGCCCGACCAATCCTCCACTTTGTTTCTCCTTCAACAAATTCTCCCTCATGGAGCATTTTGGAATACACAACTGATTTCCTTTAAACAATAATCCTTCCTGGATCATGTATTCTACCCATTGGCTTCTATCTCTGAGAATTGGATTCTCAGCTACTTCGTATGCCCCTTTAAAATCTAGATCATTCCTGTACAAGTTCCTGAGATCATCAAAACCCAATGTTTTGACTCTGAACTCCTGCAATAGCAAACACTTCCTGCTCAAAGCATCAACAAATTTGTTAGCAGTACTAGAAATATGTTTAATCACAAAAGTGAAATTTTGGATGTATTCCACCCATTTTACATGTCTTTGATTTAGCTTATCTTGTTGAGTCACAAATTGCAGTGCATGATTGTCACTGTATAAGACAAACTCCTTGGGAATCAAGTAATGTCTCCATTTTTTCAATGCCTGTATGATAGCATAAAACTCCTTGTCATAAGTGGAGTGTTTCACCTTCACTTCATTCAAATTCATGCTGAAGTATGCTATTGGCATGTCTTCTTGACTCAAGACTGCCCCTATTTCAAGTCCACTTGCATCGCATTTCACTTGAAATGTCTTCCTGAAATCTGGCAACACCATAATTGGTTGTTTCGTGATCTTCCTCTTCAATAGATTGCAACTCTTTTCAGCTTCTTCTATCCAGTGAAAAGATTTATGTCTCTTCTTCATTGTGTCCATCATCAGTGCACTAATTCCACTGAAATTTCTAATGAACTTTCGGTAGAAACTAGCCAATCCATGAAAACTTCTCACCTCAAATATACTCTTCGGTGATGGCCAACTCTTGATTACCTCCACATTATCTGGATCCATCCTCAATTTATCTGTAGAAATAACAAACCCCAGTTAATGAGCTCCATCTTCATGAATGAGGACTTCTTCATGTTTATCAGCAGCTTCTCCTGCTGTAACTTCTGCATTACTGTAGCCAAATGTTTTAGATGCTCTGCCACTATTTTACTGAAAATCAGTATGTCATCCATATATACGATAACGAATTTTCCGATGAACTCCCTCAGGACTTCGTTCATCAACCTCATGAAATTACTTGGTGCATTTGTTAATCCAAATGACATAACAAGCCATTCATACAACCCTTCATTGGTTTTGAATGATGTCTTCCATTCATCACCTTCTCTCATGTGGATCTGTTGATAACCGCTTTTCAAATCAATCTTTGAAAAATATTTTGCTCCACTCAAGCAATCCATCAGATCATCCATCCTTGGCAATGGAAATCTGTACCTGATGGTTATCTTGTTGATCATCCAAGAGTCAGTACACATCCTCAAACCTCCGTCTTTCTTCGGACTAAGTACTGTCGGAACAACACACGGACTCAAGCTTTCCCTGACCAAACCTTTGTCCAACAAATCCTGGACTTGTCTTTTGACCTCTTCATTCTCTTGCGGCGTCAATCTATATGTTGCTTTGTTTGGTAAACTGGATCCTGGTATGAGATCAATATGATGACTCACACTTCTGATCGGTGGCAACGAATGAGGTAGTTCGTCCACTACTATGTCAGTGAACTCTTCCAGCAGCTCCTGGATCTCTTCTGGTAAATCATCCACTCTTGTGCTGGTCAAAACAATCTTCGGTTTCCTGACCACAATGAATTGTGGCTCCTCTTTCTTCTTAACCTCTGTAAGAAGTTCCTTCCCACTCATGAGAAGTACAGTGTTGCTTACTTCAGGTTTCACCTCCTTATCTTTGATTGGAAGCAACATGTGAGTCCTCCCATTCTTCTCTAGGGTGTATGTGTTCATTCTCCCATCATGAATCACATTCCTGTCATATTTCCATGGTCTACCCAGCAATAGATGACAAACATCCATAGGAATAACATCACATAATATCTTATCATTATATCCCCCTATCTTAAATTCAACTAAGCATTGTTTAGTGACAGTTACCTGATGTCCTTTTTGTAGCCACGAAACACTGTATGGGCTTGGATGATCAATCGTCTCCAGCTCCAATTTTTCTACCATCTCTATAGAAACGAGATTATCTGTGCTACCATTGTCCACAATGACCTTGCATACCCTGTCCTTGGTCTTGCAAGTAGTCCGAAAAAGTTTGTTTCTTTGGACTGAACTCTCCACCTCCTTCTCTGGTGTCAAAAGAGATTTTCACATCATCAACGATCTTCTGCCTTCAACATCTTTTGCCTCAACATCCCGCCTCTGTGCTTCAGCGATGTGAGTGTCACCTCCTTATTTATTTTTGTATGGGAACTCATAAGACTTGTGTCCATTCTTTCCACATGTGAAGCATGTTATTACTCCACCTCTTCCTCTTCCTCTACCTCTAGTACGAGGAAAAATATTATTATCAGCATAATCTCCTCTCTGTTCGGTATGCTTCCCTCTTTGTTCAACATATTTCCCTCGTTGTGAGGTTCCACCCCTCTATGTTCGAGTCTGAGGTTTCTTCCAGTCCTCTTTGGGTTTCTGATTTTTATCCTGGGAAATTGATTTGCCTCTGGGTTGACTTTTGCCTCGGCCTCTTTGACCCTACTTTCGACTCAACTTCTCTTCAGCTTTTAGAGCCATCTGATAAGCATCTTCCACTGTTCGGATGGTTACCATGCTCATCTCATCCTGAATGTCGTATCTCAGGCCATTCATGTATCTGACAACCTTTTCATCATTGCTTTCTCAATGACCTGCCCTGATGTTCAGCCTATAGAATTCTTCAGTGTATTCTTTCACTGTCATCAGCTTCTGTCTCAAGTTTTGCATTCTTCGAAACAGAGTAATTTGATAATCCCTGGGGATGAATTTCGCCTTCATCTTCGTGATCATCCTATCCCAGATTTTGATCTTTTGCTTGCCTTTGCAGCGTCTGTCAGCTTGTAGTTCATCCCACCACAATGTTGCATGTCCTTTTAATCTCATGACAGCATGTTTGACCTTCTTGTCCTCTTCGACATCTTCATAGTCAAAATATGTGTCCAGAGCTCTAATCCAGTCTAGAAGCTCCTCTGCATCAAAGTTTCCCTCATAAACTAGAATGTCCATTTTAGCTCTTGCACCCATTCTTGCAATAGCCCTAATCAAACGTTCGTTTGCTGCATCTTCGGTTGCAACTTCCTCTTCATGTTCAACTTCAATTTCTCTTTCGGAATCACTAAGATCCCCAACACTGACTGTGTGCCTCTATGTTGTCTCCATGTCTTCAAGTCTGGTGTGTAAGTCACGCATTTCTCTCTCCATGGATGGATTAGTCATCTACCTGCCCCTTCTTCTCGGCATTTCCCTTTCCTCTGGTGGATCGGGTGTTTTCCTGTCCCTTCTCCTCGGCGACATGGTAAATTCTCCTTTTTCTCTACTACAGAAAGAAAATAACTTTTTTGTGCTCTGATACCTAACCTGATCGCAACCCCTCCTCAACCCGCGAGTCGGAAGGTCATGTACACATGATCTTTCCCCTTACACTGGCCTGAAGAGCTCTCAAGAATGGCTCCTCTATTTCCCTTTCAGGAAATCTGCACCCACAATCAACTTCGAGAAATTCGCCCTTGTACTTCGGGAGATCGAACTTCGCACTTCCACGAATCCAGTGGTCAAGCATCTTGTCTCTCAATCTACGAAACCCGAAACAATCACACTTGACCCTTTCCCTTGACGGTTTCAGATTTCTCCTTATCGCAATTTCGGGAGTTGCAATGTCAAGAAACTCATCCTCTTGACTTCCGAAACCCAATTTACCGAAACTCTGATGTGCTCGCAAGGTTGACCTTTCAATGACCTTTACTCCATCGAGACTTCGGACTTCGTGATCTCATGATTCCTAATGCAAAGGTTTCGGGACTTCACCCCATGAAACCCCGAAATGGTCAACGGAATTGACTTCCTTGTCGAGAGTGTGCCACCTGTCCACTCTGCTGTCTTCTGTGGCCCACGCAATCCTCTCGTTCCTTCGTGACTTCGCGTTTCGTGATTTCGTGAGTCCCATTGCAAAGATCACGGGACTTCAACCTATGAAACCCCGAAATAGAAATCCATGTGTAAATCCAACGACCCTTGTCAGTTTGGATCCACGGTCCTGCCTCTCCTGAGCTTGAACCTTTGGGAATACTTGCTGTAACTCCCCTACTCCTCCATGAGATCTAACGGCTCACGGGACTTTGCGAATTCTCCACAGAGAATTCTGACTGTCCATTCTTCCTTTGAGAACCTCTGCACCAACTAAACAAGGTATCTCTCTCTGTGAAACTTATCCTCCTGCGGTCCGACGTCGCTACGCCTTCCTTCAAAATTTTAAGGTGCTTGGCCTCTTGCCTTCCTTCGACCCCTTCGAAGGTTCAAATCCTCTTGAGCTTTCCCACGACTTCGAGTCTTTCAGAAAAATCCTGCTTGCACTCCTTGTGGCAAACTTTCAAACACCTTCAAGTGTTGAACTTCCTTTGACTCTGCGCACACCTGCAACAGCAGTCTCTCAACATGTCATTTTGGTTATGAAACCTGAAGCTCTATTCAGCCTGCGCACACCTTGCATGGCTCCTGTGTCTAGCTGCACTTCTGTGGAAATGAGAACAAAAGCTATCTAGTCTGAGCTTTCAGAGACAAACCTGTGAACCCTTTGTAAACGCACTCCTTGCGGACAATTCAACTACCCTCCTTGCAGGATCTCTTGCTCATATAGAGAAACAATTGAAACTCATTTTCCTTACTCTCTCTCTCTCTCTTAGATTTCATACATTCAACAAGAAATCATTCATACACAACATAAAAGCAAATGTACAGCAGAAAGAGTAAAACAACCATGAGAATAACATTTAACATACATACACAGAGAACCAACACAACGCCATGAATTTGAATCAAAGTTATTTTCTTATTAATTCAAATCTCTGTACATGGGTGTCTTCAAATTAGAACTCTCCCTTCTCAGCTCTGTATGCTCTTGCTCATAATCTTCATGCTCCTTGTTACAATACACAATGAGGGTGTCTATATCCCGTTTCCCTCTTGCGCTCTAAAACTATCTAATCTAACATTCAATTCTATCTACCTTCATTAACTACTATAAATGCCTTCTACCTACTAAGGATGAGAGCGGATTGCTCAAGGTCTGTTTACATTATACAAGTGTGCCTCCACTTGGAAACTTCATTAATACTTCAAAACGTTTTAAAAATTTGTGTTGGGTGCTTTTCCAGCTGTCCGTTGTCTTTGCGCTGGCTTGCTTGAGATGCTCCTACATCACACTCCTATCCCCAAAATCCGATACATGGTTTCTTGTACAAGATCCAACGATCCTCGATGAGTTGGATGTAACAGTCCAGATCCTTTCAGGATTTCATGACCAAAAATTCATGATGCAGCGACTCCCACTCCTTATCGCCTCAATTCCCGAATTCTGAAAATTTAGTTTCCTTGCTCTCTGGGCCCACAGCACAGCTGTCGCCCTTAAAACCTGTTACGGTTCTTCAGTCTCCGATGGCTTCGGTACTTCAGAACTTTGAGACTTCGGGTTTTGGGACTTCGGGTTTTCGGTACCTAGAAGTTCACTATGCAATGACTTCCAACTCCTTGTCACTACAATCCCCAAAATCCAAAATTCCGATTTACTTTATTCTCCGGACCCACAACACAGCTGTCGCCCTTAACCGTAGTGGCGCGTGGCACGTTCTGGAGGGTCCACATCACCCTCAGTGATGTCATCAGGTCCCACCACTCTTTCCTGTCTTCTCGACTCATTGGCACATGGTAGACATTCATGCACCCATGTCCATTCCAAGAAAAATCCAACGGTTAGACTCTTTCCTCAGATCTATGGTGCAGATCTTTTTGATGTTTCAAGGTTTCGGGCATCGAGAGTTCATGCACCCCACATCTCAAACTTCCATCTGCTGAAATCTCCAAATTACGACTTACTCCTCCACTGAATCGGACGGTCAACTACATTCCTATGATCTACGGTGTAGATCGTTTCAACATTTCAGGTTTTGGAGGTGTTCACCTTCCTCACTTCCCATCTCCCGACTTTGTAAAATCCGAAAGGTTTTTGTGACTAACTTGAGTGCGAATCCACCAGATCTAATGGTCAAGCCTTCCTCCCAGATCTACAACATAGATCTTCTTGGGTTTTTGGATTTTCGGGAGTTCGCGTATCGTGATTCCCACACTCCTATGCAATTCAAAAGGGATTTTAATACCTGAGCAAATTTTCCAGATTCGATGGTCACAAGGGCCCACCTTCCCCCTTGAACCAATCCTAAGGCTCCAGCACTACTGGTGTGGAGTCCTCTCTCCCTGTGGCCATATACCACACCAGCTGCGGTTTCACAACACCGCTATACCTCTTGAGCTTATAGGCATGGTCAAGTAACTCCTTGACACTCCAGACCATACCAGGGTCTGAAATTGGTCCTCCAGACAAAATTTCTCCTCTCACCCTCGGTCCAAAGACCACTCAACTAGCCCATCTAGGCTTAGTGTCGAAACCTTGGCTCTGATACCAATTTGTAGCACCACTTTTCGGTTACCAAGGCTTAATCGCTCCTAAAAAAAAAAATATAACACCACTTTGTACATAGCTCATACCGGCATTATAGTAATAACATACATTTAATCAAGAATACAGTTAAACTCAGAGTAAACATAATATTTATTGCTATAATCAACAATCGATAGCATTAAATTTAAATTGACATACACAGCGAAATACATGAATAAACATCATATGATACTTATCTTCGAAACAGTGGTAGATTCCACCAACCATGTGCAGGCCTTCCACGAACCTCCCAGCCTTAGACCGCACTGCTCATTAGCTCAGCATTGGGTCACCCCCGAGCTGGGACTAAGCTCCACCCCAAGGTAAGGAATCCTAGGCTAGGCTAAGGTTACATGGAAAACAACACAGAAAATCGGAAGGATTCTTCCCAAGATGCCATCTTATGCCCACTACTACCAGACTCTCATTCCCCACATGCCTGTTCCACCCAAGAGTATACACCTTCACAAGCATAGTCCATCAGTGCTAACCTCCCTCTCTGGGTCTCGAAAACAGGCTGGATCAGGAAGTCTCATAGCCCGAAGATGGTGTTGGACACTCTCTGGAAGAAACCACTTCCCAGCAAACTCTCTCACCTAGAGAGAATTGCTCACAGGCCTGACAACCTGCCTCTTCCAACAACAATCACCTACCTCACATGGAGAGAGGTCATACACAGGCTCAATCACAACTTGCACTGACCAGCAAGCCACGCGTAGTCCAGCTCTGCATGGCCACCACAGCCAACCAGAAAAACAAACATGGGCTTCCCAAACAGGCTTAACAATGGCACAAGGTCTGATAGTGTTGGTTCTCGGGAATGTGTGACAAACAATCCAAGGCAGGGAATGACACAGGTTCCATGGCTCAGAACGCAGAGGGTGAACCCGGCCTTTTCAGAAACAAACATAGGCTTCTCGGCTTTTAGAACGGAGGATATACACAGTTTTTCAGAGCCAAACACAAGATTTTCAGCTCACAGGGAAGCACGAGGGTTCTCTACAAAACTCGGGTCGGTCGTACTGCTCAGATCTTCGTACACACTTAGGTAGTCTGGTGGAATGGGTGAGGAACCCCTCTCATGGCTCATCTTGGCCATTTTATTCGCATGCACCAGGGTTGACAGTTGTCACCCATGGGACTACATGCATTCCATCAGCATGCATTCCTTCTCATTTGGCAGTCCCTCATCCTTCCCCAAGAACTTAGGATAAAACATCACATTCAACATAATGCACATGGATTTTTGGAATAATAATAAAATATTATTCCCAAGGCTTAATCCCCTAGGCTTATCCCTTAGGCTCAACACTTAGCCCCTTTTTCCCACCTTCCAGCCCCCTAATTCCTTGCCCACTCTGTGGAAGCTCAGTTCCCCATCACTCATTCATCGTGGTACGTCTGCACATGGTGGTATTTATATTTTATTAATGTGCTGCATACATATAAGTACAAAATCAGGCCCTTGGCCTCCAACCCTTAGGCTCTCTAGCCTAAGAATCACATAAGCCCATCGGCTTATACAAACTTGGCTCACCAGCTGTTATAACCCTAAATTGCACTATCCCTTCTTACCTGGTATCAGGCCTACTCATGCCTCTTC
>JASDQU011104305.1:0-16389 GCA_032191745.1 Picea mariana | reverse complement strand
GCTTGTTTTAAGTGGTTTTTTGAGGAATTTCTCAGCATGGCTTTGGCTAGGAAGAGGCATGAGTAGGCCTGATACCAGATAAGCAGGGATAGTGCAATTTAGGGTTATAACACCAACCTATCACACATATTTACAATTCATTTCATACATCAGATTTACAACTAGGCTCGGCCTTGGGGACATTACTCAAGTGATGGGTTATATTAGGTTTTATAGAGGTTAGGTGTGATTGAGTTATAATAGTTAGGTGTTAGGTGTCTTAAGGTAATCGCTTAATTCATCTACCAAAAATTTATTATAGCCTAATAAATCATCAAGCATAGACATCAATACTAAGCCCGTCACGTACTATAAAAAATGATAAGTCTTTTATAAAAAATCCTTTCAATGTTTTCTATTTCCATGTCTCACCTTTTTCCTAATATACCTTGTACCATTTATATGTTATATCTTCTAATATTGTATTTGGGAACATATGTGGCCATAACATCTCATCACAATGTCCAATTAGATGACTGTATTCTCTAATATTATTCTAAAAAACAAGTGGTATTTCCTTTATTGATAAGAAATATTTGACATTATCCTTGGGGATAGCCTCAATACTCCAACATACCCTCTCTCTAGAGTCATATATTTCCATCCACTATTCATATAGCTCAGTGTTCAAATTATAACCCATAGATATTAAGGACCCCTAATTAACCTCTCCTATGAAATTAGGTTTAATATGCTCATCATTTTCATTTAGGGCCCGATACAACTCCTTAATTCCATATTATTCTTCCCACTATTTTGAACAAGGTTTACCTTCCTCAAGGTATAGACTTATGATAATTCTTCTTCCATTTCATTTGAGCTTTATCCTATCCTTCTCTATAGAGATTGTTTCTTTCTTTTTTATTCCCTAAGCTCTTCCCACAAGGTCTTCATACACCATAATTTATTCAACTAGGTTGATGATGTCAAAGTTTGCAATGTTTGATATTCCCATACTGCTTGATTTAACCCCTTTGTACAACCCAATAGGTTCTATAAACCTTTGGTCATATAACTTATAAACATTTTTAGAATTGACCAAGTGGGGTCTCCCCATCTAAAAATTTCTAGACTTGACTAGTGCTCGAGCCAACACATGAGTTCATTGTATGGGTTGTTTTCAAGCCTATGAGTATGTTATATGAGTTAAGAATTAACAGTGATACATGTTGGAGGTAAGGGGTTACACAGGTTAAGTTATAAAGGATAATGGTTATGAATTATAAGGGTATAAAGGTTATACAAGTGATGGGTTATATTAGGGTTTATAGAGGTTATGTGTGATTGAATACTTATAATAGTTAAGTGTTAAAGGTTACATTAATGTTAGTAAGCAGGTTCTATAAAGATTTAGACATTATTTGAGTTATATTAGGGCTTATGGATGATAGTGGTTCTAAGAGTTAGTGATTATATGGTTAGTAGTTATAGAATTTAGAGATTAATTAAGTATTAGATGTTATAGGAAATAGGGGTTTATAAATATTCCATAGAAAACAATAATTTGGGGGGGTTTATAAATATTCCATAGGGGTTTAATTAATTATGTGATAGAAAACAACAATTTTGGGGGGTTTATAAATAAATATTCCATACATTCTACATAATAAAAATTCTTTAATATGGAACACATGTTGTTCCCTAACCTTGGAATAATATTTAGATCATCTTGATAATCAACCATAATGAATAAAGGATGATGAAAACTTAAAAATTGTGTCAACCAATTTGTGCACTAATTTGTGTCACTGTTTCCCTTGTCTAGTGGCTTGTGAATGGATTCGACTTAAATTTTTCAAAATGGCCTAGGCAAGGTTAGGCACCCAAACACAACACAAGGAGAGTTTGCAAGAGGGGCGCCAACATGAAGAATCGTAAAGAAAACAAGGTAGGGTGCCCAAAGGCAAGGCAAGGAAAGTTGGACAGAGGGGCGCCCATAAGAGGAAATGTAACAAAAATGAGGCAGAGTGCCCAAACACAATGCAAGGCGAGTTGGAAAGAGGTGTTCCCACCCACATGAAAGGAATGAAAAGTGACACACAAGGGAGCACTAGGCAAGAAGATGAGTCATATACCGGATAAGGAGCAATTTTGGCTTTGACTTAACTTTTTCAAGACAACCCAGGCAAGGCTGGGCCCCAAAATGCAACACAAGGTGATTTTGTAAGAAGGGTGCCCACATGATGAATCATAGAGAAAAAAAGGTAGGGTGCCCAAAGGTAAGGCAAGGCGGGTTGGAAAGAGGGGCGCCCACAAGAGGAAACACAACAAAAATGAGGCAGAGCACCCAAACACAACGCAAGGCGAGTTGGAAAGAGGTGCGCCTACCCACATAAAAGGCACAAAAAGGGACATACAAGGGAGAACTAGGTAAGAAGATGAGATAGATGTCAGATAAGGAGAAATTTTATCTTTGATTTAAATTTCTCAAGATGGCCTGGCCAAGGGTGGGCACCCAAGCACAACGCAAGGCGAGTTTGCAAGAAGGGCGATCACATGAGGATTCATAATGAAAGCAAGTGAAATAATGCTCCAAGAAAGGTGGGTGTCCTCACTAATAATAATAAACATAAGAGAAAGAAACATGCATAAGTGGTCATCTTCCTTCATGATCTAGGAGATAAAACCATGAAACCCCTAGGCCATCCAAAGATGAACTTATAAACCTACCTTGGTGATGAAATCACACGAGTAGTGAAAAAATGATAGTTTAGGCCTCATGTAAAATGAGGGGTAACACCAACAATAGAAACTGGATAATTTTGAACATAATCATAATTTCATTCATCTTGCCAATGCCAATTTCTAGTAGGTTTGATTCCTAGATTGCAACCCCAATGGATGAACCATCAATAAATTGACTTCATTAACTCAAGTGGTTCAATTTTTTATTCTCTTGGTTAAAGTTGATTTAACAAATTTGTTTTATTATTGAATTACCAAGTCGAGTTGATGTCGCAGAAGCTTCAATTCACCCACCACAAATGTCATGCACCAACCCCGCATAGTGAGCAGTGAATGGGGCCAACGTTGAAATTTATAAAAATTTGACATGGTTAGACTAGCCACATGCCTTGGTAGTATGGGAGGGTTTCAAGAGTCAAGGATGTATTATATCCCCACATAATATGTGAGATCTTCCACATTTGCATCAACGTTCATCATGCACCTCTCATTGTCACCATTCGTCATTCCCTTCTATAGAATCATTGTCATAACTATCTTGAAATTTGACATGGAAATTCCAATACACCCATCACAAATTTATTCCACCGAACCTGCATAATTAGCATTGAATGGGGTCAACATTGAAATTTTTTCAATTTGTTCCCATATGTGTCGAAATTTGACATGGTTAGACTAGATAGTTGCCTTGAAGGTATGGGAGGGTTTGGATACTTAAGGATGTTTGATGTCCTCGTGTAATACTTAAGGAGGGTTTTATTATTGAATTACCAAGTCGAGTTGAAGTCACAAAAGCTTCAATTCACCCACCACAAATATCATGCACCGACCCCGCATAGTGAGCTGTGAATGGGGCCAACGTTGAAATTTCTTCAATATGTGTCTGTATGCATCAGAATTCGACATGGTTAGATTAGACACATGCCTTGACGGTATGGGAGGGTTTCAATACTCAAGGATGTATGATGTCCCCACATAATATTTGAGATCGTCCACATTTGCATCAACGTTCATCATGCACCTCTCATTGTCATCATTTTCCATTCCCTTATATAGAATCGTTGTTGGAACTACCTTGAAATTTGACATGGACTTTCCAATACACCCATCACAAATTTATTCCACCAAACCTGCACAGTGAGCAATGAATGGGGCCAACGTTGAAATTTTTTCAATCTGTTCCCGTATGCATCAAAATTTGACATGGTTAGACTAGATAGTTTCCTTGAAGGTATGGGAGGGTTTAAATACTTAAAGATGTTTGATGTCCTCGCATAATAAGGAGGGTTTTATTATTGAATTACCAAGTCGATTTGATGTCGGAGAAGCTTTAATTTACCCACCACAAATTTCATGCACCAACCCTGCATAGCGAGCAGTGAATGGGGCCAACATTCAAATTTCTTCAATATGTGCCTGTATGCATCGAAATTTGACATGGTTATAATAGACACATGCCTTGAGAGTATGGGAGGGTTTCAATACTCAAGGATGTATGATTTCCCCACATAATCTTTGAGATCATCCACATTTTCATCAACGTTCATCATGTTGCACCTCTCATTGTCATCATTCATCATTCCCTTCTATAGAATCATAGTCGAAACTATCTTGAAATTTAACATGGAACTTCCAATACACCCATCACAAATTTCTTCCACTGAACCCGCATGATACTTAAGGATCTCATAACGCCCATCATGATACTTAAGGATGTTTGATGTCCCCGCATAATACTTAAGGAGCATTTGATTATTGAATTACCAAGTCGAGTTGATGTCGCAAAAGATTCAATTCTCCCACCACAAATGGCATGCACCACCCCTGCATAGTGAACAATGAATGGAGCCAACGTTTAAATTTCTTCAATATGTTCCTGTATGCATCAAAATTTTACATGGTTAGACTAGACATGTGCCTTGATTGTATGGGAGGGTTTCAAGACTCAAGGATGTATGATGTCCCCACATAATCTTTGATATCGTCCACATTTTCATCAATGCTCATCATGTTGCGCCTCTCATTGTCATCATTTGTCATTCCCTTCTATAGAATCATTGCCAGAACTATCTTGAAATTTGACATGGAACTTCCAATACACCCATCACAAATTTCTTCCACCGAATGGGGCCAATGTTGAAATTTTTTCAATCTGTTCCCGTATGCATTGAAATTTGACACGGTTAGACTAGATAGTTGCATTGATGGTATGGGAGGGTTTCAAGACTTAAGGATGTTTGATGTCTCTACATAATATTTGAGATCGTCCATGTTTGCATCAACATTAAATATAATGGATGTCTCATTGTCATCATGTTATTTCCATCTATATAATCTTTGTCAGAAATCTCTTAAAATGTCATGGCACTTCCAATACACCCATCACCAATGTCATATTGCATTGACCTCGTATAGTGAGCAGTGAATGGGGCCAACATTGAAATTTCTTAAAACTGTGCAAGTATGCGTCAAAATTTGACATGGTTAGAATAGACACATGCTTTGACGGTAGGGAGGCCTTCAAGACTCAAATATGTCTTATGTCCCCACATAATCTTTGATATAATCCATGTTTGCTTCAAAATTCATAATGGATGTCTTATTTTCATCATTCGTCATTTCCATATGTATAATCTTTGTTGGAATTATCTTGAAATGTCATGGAAATTCCAATTAAACCACCACAAATGTCATGCACCGACCCCACATAGTGAGCAGTGAATGGGGCCAACATTGAAATTTCTTCAATATGTTCCTGTATGCGTCAACATTTGACATGGTTAGACTAGACACATGCCTTGACAGTATGGGAGGGTTTCAAGACTCAAGGATGTATGATTCCCCCACATAATATTTGAGATCATCCACATTTGCATCAACGTTCATCATGCACGTCTCATTGCAAATGTTTGTCATTCCCTTATATAGAATTTTTGTCAGAACTATTTTGAAATTTCACATGGAACTTCAAATAAACCCATCACAAATTTCTTCCACCAACCCCGCACAGTGAACAGTGAATGGGGAAAATGTTGAAATTTTTTCAATATGTTCTCATATGCATCGAAATTTGACATGGTTAGACTAGATAGTTGCCTTCAAGGTATGGGATGGTTTTGATACTTAAGGATGTTTGAAGTCCCCGCATAATATTTGAGATCATCCATATTTGCATCAACATTCAATATAATGGATGTCTCATTTTCATCATTCCTCATTGCCATCTATAGAATCTTTTTTGGAACTCTCTTGAAATGTCATGGTACTTTCAATACACCCATCATAAATTTCATCTTGCACCGACCCCGCATAATGAGCAATGAATGGGGCCAACGTTGAAATTTCTTCAAATTGTGGATGTATGCATCAAAATTCGACATGGTTAGACTAGACGCATGCCTTAACAATATGGGAGGGTTTCAAGACTCAAGTATGTCTTATGTCACCACATAATCTTTGAGATCATCCATGTTTGCAACAATGTTCATAATGGGCATCTCATTGTCATCATTCGTTGTTTCCATCTGTAGAATCTTTGTTGTAACTCTATTGAAATGTCATGAAATTCCAATTCACCCACCATAAATGTCATGTACTGACCCCACATAGTGAGAAATGAATGGGGCCAACATTGAAATTTCTTCAATATGTGCATGTATGCATCGAAATTTGACATGCTTAGACTAGACACATGCCTTGACAGTATGGGAGGGTTTCAAGACTCAAGAATGTATGATGTCCCCACGTAATATTTGAGATTGTCCACACTTTCATCAATGTTCATCATGTTGCACCTCTAATTGTCATCATTCATCATTCCCTTCTATAGAATCGTTGTTGGAACTATCTTGAAATTTGACATGGAACTTCCCTTCTATAGAATTTTTGTCGGAAATATCTTGAAATTTGACATGGAATAGACTATCCATGTCAAACTTTGGTGCATGTCAAATGTGAACAGAGTATCCATGTCAAATTTCGTTGCATGTCAAATGTGAATAAAGTATCCATGTCAAATTTCGGTGCATACAGAAACATTATGAAAAAATTTCAACGTTGGCCCCATTCAGGGGTCACTTTTTCCCATCATATACTCTAGCCCTAGTACAATGTCTTTTAATAGTTGTGTCCTTTAAGATTCAACTGATCAGAAAATTAAAAATAAACAAGGATGAGATGAAACAATATATAGAGTGGGTATGTGAGTGATCTTTGAGTATAAAGATGAATGAATGAACTTCTCTTGGTTTCAAGAACAATTTATTCTCTACTAATCAAGGCCAACCACATGAAGGCAGAAGCTCAGATGGCCCCTCACCCCCTTCACATTGCTCTCAATTCCCCAATACCCAATCTATAAAATAGAAAACAAAAAAACAACAACATAGTAATCATGCATAGAAACTAGTAAAACAAAAATTAAATAAAACTTAAAAACATGTATTTAACCCACATAAAAAATTATTTAAAGAGAATAATTCATACAAATTAAAATATCTAGTTACATACCTCATCGACCAACACAACATTTGTATCATCCTTATTTTGTATCTTCTTCTTGATCATCCAACTTGACATTTGTATTAGCATCCAGTTTAGAAACAATGTTGAAAGGATTGATGATATCATCATCATCATCAATGTCATTTTCGAGCATATCTTCATCGATATCATCATCAAAAATTGGCGCATTGTCTCCTACGCCTGGTTCATCTTCTCCGTATTCTTCATCTATTGACCCATATTCTTCCTTCTTTAGCTCTACATCATCTTCTTCTTCAATATCATCTTCTTCATCTACAATGTACTTTACTACCTTCCTCTTGGATCATATCTAACAAAAATTACCAATCCCTCTTACTTGGAACCTTTGAGTAAAAGACTTGTTCACATTGACTTGGAAAAACATAGTGATCATTTGTTTTTTCAAAAAATGTTGTTTTAATCATCGAAAATCCATTGGCATGTTGAATAACAATGTTTTCCCCATCATGTTCATGCATTCATAACCTATACCATTTGACATCGAACAAAACTAATTTGAAGGAATTAAAGTCACACTCAATTATATCATTCAAAAACCCATAGTATCTATTTCTAGATTCTCGAGGACGTATGTCACTCCTAGAGGAAACATTAGTGACCTGGAATACTGCAATTATCCCACTATCATAATTTTTTTCTGGTTTCATCCAACTGTTTGATGTGAAATTTATGACCATTGCACCACATAGCCTTGTGGTGTTTCAACTGCAATATGCCAGACATGTAAAAGATGCATTGTCAATTAATAATAAACAGATTTATATGACTTGGAAAGCATAATATGAAAAAAACACGCCTATAGTCACATTAATATAATATAAAATAACTGAATAAAAATGGTGAATTTTCTTGCCTTTCCATCTTTCAAACAATATGTTAAATCTATTTCCCTCTTCATAACATCAAAATATCCATTACGACAAGCTTCCCTAACCAATTCAGATAGTTCTTTCCATGATAACCTACCACCATGACATTCTTTACATCTACCAATTCACACCTTCATCTAGTCAAGATTGTTTGCAATGTATAATGTAGTGCATCCCAATCTTGAGCAACTGACCAATCAAAAAATCACAATTCACCAATATTAATTATTATTTATAACCATGGTAAATATTAATAAATGATGAAAGAATAAATATTAATGAGCATGATCATATACATAAAAAGAAAAGAAAAAATTATATTTATTAAAAATATCCACAATTTAATTACCTCTCACTTTCTTCATTGTACCTTTCCCCAACAACTTCTCCATTTCAAATTTTTTAATGGAGTTCACATTCCAAATGAAATCCACCACATCCATAGCTTGCACTGCCAATTTAGGAAGATACTGACTAATATACACCATGGATTCATATACCATATATCCCTCCACCATAAAACCCTTAAGACGTTCTCTTTGTCTAACCAAAGCCTTCAATGATTTCAAGTACCTCTCCACCATCCACATTGACCTTGTTTGTACAGGTCCACACATTTCAATCTCCTCAACTTCGTGTATGAGGCAATGTGCATTGAAAAATGTTGGAGTTAGATACTTCTGCATTTCACACATTAACCGAGGAATTTCTCTCTTCCAATATTTTATATCATCTTCATGGATTTATTTCAATGACAACCATCTACAGATCATGACGTAAGAAAATAACATGTTTCAACAAAACATAATACATATTACATTATAAGTAAAACACATGTCATTAAGTACAACAAAAATTTGATTTTTTTTTTTGCCTATATATTGCAGCTACTTACCTCATGCATTTTCCAAGATCATATATAACTTGTTTGACATTGTTTTAAAAGTTGTTTGGGAGAGATAGAGGTAGAACATACTGTAACAATAAGAATGAATCATTACTTGTTCAAAACTAGAAAAAAATAAAAATATCAAAAAATGTATACGACCAATATATAAATATGAATACTAAAATAATTAATTACCTTAATGAAGTTATTCCAATCATGTGTTTTTACCCCACCAAATTCACCTTTTTTCGTTAATATATTCTTTACATTTGAACAAAAACCTGTGGGATTTTTTTTTTTTTGAATGACCTCTTTTACACCATTTCTTTGTTGCTCTGTTAATAACCATGGAGGGTTATTTTGGTCTCCATCGTTATTTGATCGGATCACACTTTTCATTGCATGATTGGCTTCCCAAATGTCATTACAAGTTTTGACAATTTTTTCTTTATCCCTCCTGCCATCTATGATTCAACATAATGTTTCTATCACATTCCTCATGATATGCATTGTATCAAATAAATGAACTATTTTTAGGTCCTCATAGTAAGACAACCTCATGAATTGAGTGGGATAACATTTCATTCCTTGTGGAAGCCCATTATTACTACCTTCACGACGACGACATTGATGAAGCATACAAAAAATCAGAACACTATTTATCAAATGTGGTAAAATAAAATGAATAATTAAAATAAAATTTCAAAACATGATTCCATTTACGATACATAAACAAAATGCGTACCTCGAGGATTAATTCTGTCATATGACAACTCCCATAAGTGAGGTGTCATTCTTTGTCTTTTTAGTCCAATCTCTTGTTTCCCATTGAAAATATCTTTTTAGTAGTACGATATTTATGGTTCTTAGAGACGAAGTGTCTATAATCATCAAACACCTCATTTCCTAAAATTTTTGACCGACAATATTTCATCTTAGGACCACAAACTGGACATGCAAATTTACCCTTTGTTTGAAGACCTGCAACAGATGCATTAATGTGAACTATTAATATGCATAATGATTATTAAACAACATGCATGATATATTCAATTAATTATATACTATTCAATCGTGCAATATGGAACATTACAGACCACAAAAATGTGTTAGTCCTGGGGCATCATGAATTGTCCATAAAAGTATTCCACGACATTGAAATCTCTTCTTTCCAATTGGTTTACAGATGTCATACATAGTGATGCCCTCACATAACTTTAGTAGCTTGTTGATAAGACTCACTATACACATTCATATATTTAACTTGGTACTTACCTAATTTTTTGAAATTACATTTAATTACTACCATGCTATGTATAAAAGATGTTATGCAAAAAAAAAGAAAAATAATTAAATTTGAAAAATTAATGTAAACAAATACCTGGAATAATCATTGTCAACATTATGTTCTCCCTCTTTATTGAAATCCAATGAGGAATGTTATTGTTGATAACAAAAATAGGCCACACTGAGTAAACATAATGGAGCTCTCCACATGGATTAACACTGTCAATTTCCAATGAAATCCTAACATTACGAGGTTCATCTGTAAATTCCGTCCATTTTGCAGAAATTTCCTTAAATGCATAACGATCCGTAGACATTCAAAGAACACCATTTTCAATTCTCTTTCATGCATGGTAATCCATAAACTGTGATATGATTTGGCACCTGAATAGTAACTGCAAATGTGGAATTACGGGAATATGTCGGAGAACCTTTCGAGGGACCATTTTTGTTACTTGATCGGTTCGATATCTACTGATACCACATACCGAACATTTTGTTTTCGACGCACATTGTCCATAATGTATAATATTATCATCATGACATGCATCTATACTTTGATACTCCATTCCCATGCCTTTCATAATGGCATGTGAATCTCAACATGTGTGAGGTAAAATATTTGATGAGGGTAACATAAATTCACCTAACAATCTAGAACATAAAAAATAAATAGTTAATGTAAAGAACAGTAATTGTAAATATTGCATTTTTATTTTACACATTAATTAACACTAAAAAAAATGGGGAAAAGTCAACCTTTATGTAGATGTGATGAAACATATTACATACCTTAGGATATGTGTCATACAAGTGTTCGACAAATGATTCGTAACATTTAAGTTCACCAACAACAATGTAGTGGAGAGAAGATTTTCTCTTGACCCTTTATAAATTATTTTATTTTCCTTTTCAATCAAAGGTTCATCATAAATGCCATCACTATTGTCCCCATGATCCTCATCTAGATGACCGAATAAGTCTTGGATCATTTTATTTGTCCCATCATCTTGAACTATGTTATTATTTCCATCTACTTCCATGGGATCATTAACTTGATCTTCATTATCTTCTTAAAGTTCTTCATCTTGTACAACATCAATTCTGCTACTACTTGGTGCTTTGTGCATAAAGTTAGGGGGCAAATATAACTTTATAATTACAAACAATCATGAAAAATTAGTGCATGTATAAAACAATATAAAAGTTTGAGAATACAATAAATATTAAAACAAATAATGAATATATATATAGCTAATTACCATGGGATGATATTCATTTGATCCCCTATCCATGTGTCTATATTTTCTACAATATTTTTTAGCTGTTGCTATTAAAACTCTTTCGAGACGTCTAGTACACCAATTTTTGCAAGGTAAATAACATTTACCGTCACCCTTTTCACCCTCTTTAATTTTTTTCCCACCTCTAATGTTTTCTGACATTCTTCCCAAGAGACATATACTGAAAAAAAATACATGTTTTTGCTTCGCCAAGAAGACCGTCTTATACCCTTTTTGAACTATTGTTATTATAGAAAACTTGTCGCAACATCCGTAAAATGCAACATATTTATAGATTTTATAATGTCGCAATTCCGATGATAGTTGACCAAGTCAAAGTTGACTTGGTCAAATACTAGGTGACCATTGGGGTGGGGAAAACCTAGTGTCCATAATGTCACAAGTGGGATGACTATTTTAGCAATGTCGTAAGAGAGACGAAAATGAAACGCCATTGCAAGAGAGACACCCTCCTAACTTCATCACAAGACCGTCATGTTTTTGTAGTACATCGCAAGAGCCAATATTACCGGCCAGCCTCACCCTCATAATAGAGGGTGGGGGTGGCTGGTAATATTAGGATAAATCGTAATATGATTTCTCTAATATTACCCTCCACCGCCACCCTCAAACCCCTATGATTTCTCCTAATATTAGCCCTTGCCCCTGCCCCCACCCTCATAATTTGATTTCTCTTAGTATTACCCCGCACCCCCACCCTCTATTACGAGGGTGAGGGTGGACGGTAATATTAGAGAAATCATAATATGATTTCTTCTAATATATCACCCCCACCCTCTATTATGATTTCTCCAATATTACCCCCCACCCTCATAAAGAGGGTGGGGAATATGATTTCTCCAATATTACCTCCCACCCTCATATGATTTCTCCTAATATTACTTACAAGGAGTGTGGGGGTGAGGGGTAATATTGGAGAAATCATAATATGATTTCTCCTATATTACGCCGTGGGGATGGGGGGTAATATTAGGAGAAATCATAATATTATTTCTCCTAATATTACACCCCACCCCCCGAAGAAATCACAATATGATTTCTCCTAATATTACGCCCCACCTCCAACCTCTTTATGGGCTCTAATATGAGGATGAGGGTGAGGGTGGGGGTGGGGCTCTAATGTGAAGATTTCTCCAATATTACTCCCGACCCCCACCCTCTTTATAATATTAGGGTGGGGGTGGGACGTAATATTATGATTTCTCCCAATATTACACCCCACCCCCAACCTCACCCTAATATTATAAAAAGAGTGGGGATGGGGGTGAAAGGTAATATTAGAAGAAATCATAATATGATTTCTCCTAATATTAGGCCGAGGGTGGGGGTTGGGCGTAGTATTAGGAGAAATCATATTATAATTTCTCCTAATATTATGCTCCCACCCTCACCCTTTACGTAATATTATAAAGAGGGTAGGGGTGGAGCATAATATTAGGAGAAATCACAATATGTCGAGGGTGAGGGTGAGGGTGGAGCGTAATATTAAGAGAAACCATATATGTCGAGGGTGAGGGTGGGGGTGGAGCATAATATTAGGAGAAATCATATTATGATTTCTCCTAATATTACCCCCACCCTAATATTATAAAAAGGGTTGAGCTGAGGCGTAATATTAGGAAAAATCATAAGACGTAATATAATATGATTTCTCCTAATATTAGGCCCCACCCTCATATTAGAGCCCATAAAAAGGGTGGGGATAAGAGATAATATTAGGAGAAATCATATTATAAAGAGGGTGGGAGTGGGGACTAATATTGGAGAAATCATATTGCCTCACCCTCATATTAGAGCGATAAAGAGAATAGGGCATATTAGAGCCATAAAGAGGATAAGGCTGAGGGGTAATATTAAAAGAAATCGTATTATGATTTCTCCCCTAATCCTTGTCGAGGGCCTTTTGAGCGTGATTTAACATCATCTTGTCGTCCCTCATCCTTCTCCTAGCCATCAGGATGGTACTAATTTCAAAAGCCAAAAGATACATAAATCAACAAATTGACACATACAACTACCTAAAAAATTTCGATATAGAATCCGATTAGCCGCCAGGATGGTACTAATTTCAAAAGCCAAAAGATACATAGATCAACAAATTGACACATACAACTACCTAAAAAATTTCGATATAGAATCCGATTAGAAAATAGCTATGAACCCGATTAGAAAATAGATATGAACCAGTGAGTAATGAAATTCATTACCCACACAATCCATATTGCTTCTTCCCCTCAAATATTTTGTGAAAAAGTTGAACTGTCCACCAATATGGATGGCGTCCACATGGGACCAACATCAAAGTTTGGCGACGGGCTTCTGGGCGTGACTCGAATCTGAAACCCCGTGACCATCGTCGTCAAAAGGGTTTCTGTATTTTTTCTCCTACTATAGGGTTTAGCATTATGTAACAATGTTAGACTCCATTACTGCTATGCAAGGTGCATTGTTTTGGACCGTATCAGGGGTTTTCGCCCATCTTGCGTTGGATTCGAACATTGAGGTAAGCAAATTTGCTGAACAAATGCAGCGGCTAAGGTTTCTTTTAAGAATTTAACCGTAGGTACTGTACAGTGTTCATGAAATATCTTTGCCTTGCTTGCTGTACATTTTGTTATTTGGTTACAAGATTCTAGATATATTTTGATGATTCATAGACTCAGTTATTTGTATGTATGCAGCGACTGGGACATCTAGATTGCAGGTTTGGGTGAGAAATAGAAAATTTCGATTCAATTCGGGATAAAATCATTTCATGATCTTTTGAAAATCTGTGTCTACACACCAGATTTGCCAAAATCCGCTTGAAGGATCCAAATTTGGATAATTTTGTTTGAATTCTTTAAGATGACTTCCGATAGTCCCTGAATCGATGACTTCTCAGATGTGTCTGCGTACTGCGTACTGGCCTATGCCGGGATAACAAGATTTTATGTCGGCTTCAAGGTGACATGATGAACAGGATATAGTATTTGTTAAGCCTATTTGCAATCGCTGGATACAGTATTTGTTAAGCCTATTTTTCAGTATCAGTATTGCATCTTACATATTGCTTTAGCTTTAAAAAAATATTTTAATAATAATAATAGTTATACAAACTAAATTACACATTTGGGCTTGGGAAGATCATGCCTTACATTAAGATTCCAATATAGCAATTTTATGCCTACACTTGTAGGCTGCCTTGGGATTCAGTAATTCAAATTTACTTAGTCTGCAGTCCTTGTTTAGTGGGTAGATTCATGGCATACACAGAGTATTACATCTATTATTTGTCTTATGCAGTGGAGTCAATGGAGTTAGTGAGAGAGGATTTTCCAATTAAGGCAAGTTGGTTTTTACTTTGATCTACATGCTTTTCTTTAGAATACAGATTTTGGACGGTTTTGTAGCCATAGCTATAGCAGATCTACAACCATTGCAGGAGCCATAGCTAAAGCAGATGTAGAACCATTGAAAATTCAAAATAACAGCAGTTACAACGGATCTGGATTTAAAATTCAAAATAATAGTAGCTACAACGGATCTGGATTTAAAATTCAAAATAATAGTAGTTACAACGGATCTGCAGCCACCGCTAATTCAAAATAACGCCTACAACAGATCTGTAGCAACAACGACAGTGCATCTGCAACCACTGCGAATTCAAAACATCAGCGGCAACAGATCTACAACTCCAATAAATCTGCGACCATAACATAGTGTTCTACAGCTATAGCTGATTTGGTCACGCAGCCAAATCTCAATGACACAGATATAGATCCACGTGGTGCTTATTCCAATGACACAACTGGTTGAATTGAGGTAGGAAAACAAAATACCAGGGGATGAATGGAGATTGAGAAAGGGAATTAAAAGAGATTTGGTTAAAATATTTTGAACACACTTGTACCTTGTGATGAGATTTTAAAGCATTATAATTTCATAGATATTGTGAAGTGACTCGAACATTGTGATGAGTGTTTTAATGTTGAAGTTTATAATTAATGGTTTTTTTTAACAATTATTGTTGAAGTGACTTAACTTTGTGATGAGTGTTTTAATGTTGAAGTTTATAATTAATGGTTTTTTTTAACAATTATGGTTGTTTATTGAAGGAGTGTGTAGTGTTTTCGTGCACTATGACAATGATTTTTTTTTGAGGAATTTGGGTCCATGCTTTGGGAATTGAACTTGTCAATGCTTTTGGGGCTCCATCCCATAATCCTTTCATATACACTATTCATTGCAGTGTCATTCAAACACAGTGGCTTTTTCTTAATCTCTACATTGTTTATATTTATAAGTGGAAGTGAAATCTTTTTTCATTTTTTTTTTAGAAAATTCAAAGTTCTAAGTCTATGTTTGACAATGCTTGTATTTCCATCTTCCCCATAGAGTCTACATTGTTAAGTATACATGCATTTTTGTTGGTGTGTTTTAGGAAATTATATAAAGATGAAATTATCTTAGCTTCCATTAAAATCAAACTAAAGGGTCATACAACGATATGAAAAAAGGTTACTTGTCTTACACATAACTTATCAAATTCAAAACAAATGTGGGATTGACCTACATAACTAAATAGAAACAATAATGGCATTTGTTCCATCCCATAGTAATATTATCCTAAAAATGGATATGCACCATACACTTGAATCAACACTAGTTCCCTACATATATTAAAGATATACACTAGCCTATATACAAGAACATGAATAACAAAAACAATCTCATCTCAATGAACTCATCATATCATTAACAACTCTTCTATCCAATATATAAAAAATGA
>JASDQU011104304.1:12955-25811 GCA_032191745.1 Picea mariana | reverse complement strand
TATATCGAGGAGGACCTTTGAGTGTATTCCATCTTTGTAGATGAGGACAACACTACCTTGGAACAAATCGACATAGAGGATGGGATGTGGCATATGCACTTTGATGGTTCATGCTCCTATGAAGGAAACATAGCTGGTATTATCTTGTACTATCTTGTGGGTAAAATTCACAACTTTTACTATAAGTTAGAGTTTGCTTGCACAAACAACGTCACTAAATTTGAAGTGTTAATGCTAGGGATTGAAAATGCCTATAATTTAGGTTGTGGTCACCTTACAGTTTTTGGGGACTCTGAACTTGTTGTAAACCTTGTATGTAAGATATATTCTCCTAGCAACAAGTTAATGAAATGTTACACCCAAACTGTTTGGGCTCTTATCTCAAACTTTCTAACTTTCAACATCACTCATGTTAAAAGGGAATTGAACTCAATAGATGATAGGTTAATTGTTTTTGCAACGTCTCCTAGTCGACAACTTCTACCACAAATACCTGATTGCACCTTTCAATCTTTGTACCGTACTCATATTCATCACAATGTAGAGTCATGACAGGTTTTCCCTAATGATGAGAGGCTCTATGCTTTCATTCAAAATGAACCATATAAGCCTAAGGAAATTATATCAATGGAAGATAACAAAATTCTGAAGGGCTTGACTCCTCTATAAAGTTCATTTTCATCGAGTGATGTAGGAAACAAAGAAAAACATAAAGAAGAGGAGTCCAAAAGGAAAGTGGGTGAAACCATTTCCTTGAACATTGGGACACTCGATTGTCCGAAGAATGTTAAAATAGGCGCCCAATGTTCTGATGAAGAAAAGTTGAAGTTCAATGAGTTGCTTAGTGAATTTCAAGATGTTTTTGCTTGGTCTTATGAGGATATTCATGGTTTTGATCCCACTCTTATACAACAAGCCATTCCTATCAAGGAGGGCATAAAACCCATTAGGAAAAAACAAAGACCCATTAACCCTACACTGGAAGCAACTGTTCGAAAGGAGTTGGAAAGGCTCTTGAAGGCGGGGATAATTTTCCCTGTTAAGTATTCTAAGTGGGTTTCCAATTTGGTTCCCGCTGGGAAAATGAATGGTCAGATCATATTATGTGTTGATTTTCGCGCATTGAATAGGGCTAGTATAAAATACCATTTTCCTCTCCCTAATATGGAAATGATTTTGCAACAAGTTGCAGGGTCATAGATGATGTCCTTACTTGACGGTTTTTCTGTTTACAATCAGATCAAGGTAAAAATGACAGATAAATATAAAACCACTTTTATTACTCGTTGGTGAATTTTTGCTTATGAACGTATGCCTTTTGTCTTATCTAATGCAAGTGCCACTTTCCAAAGAGCTATACAAATATTTTTTGACGATTTGACCGACAAAATTATTCAGATTTATCTTGATGACTTAACTGTGTATTCAAAAAACTGATCAAATCATTTTGGTCATCTTAAAAAGGTTCTCATACGATGTAGGAAATTTGGCATTTATTTAAATCATTCTAAGTCTATTTTCGGCGTTACCAAGGGAAATCTCCTTGGAGACATTGTCTCTGATTCAAGAATAAGCATAGATCCCAAAAGGATTGCTGCTATCCTAAATCTTCCTGCTCCTACTTCCAATAAGGAGGTTCAAGCCTTTATGGGTGTTATCAACTTTGTCCATAGATTTGTTCCTGATTTTTCTTTAATGGTAAATCCAATTCACAATCTTCTTAAGCAAGATCGTTCATTTTCTTGGACTAATGATGTCAGAAATTATTTTGTAAGGATCAAGAAGGCAATTCGTTCTGCACCGGTTTTGGCGAAGCCATATTTTGAGAAAGAATTTGTTATATATACTAATGCAACTGAAGAAGCAGTTTCTGCTATCCTCATGCAATGTGACGACCAAGTTAATGAGAAACCAATAGCTTACATGAGTCAAAGATTGTTAGATGATGAATTTAAATATTCTTATATTGAAAAGCATTCTTTCTCTCTTGTTAAGGTCGTTGAAAAATTTCGCCACTTTATCTTAGGTAAGCACACGATGGTAAAAGTCCCTTTACATGTTGTTAGGTTTTTGCTCTCACAGACTTATCTTTCAGGGAAGCTTGCACATTGGCTTGCCAAGATCCAAGAGCATGATTTAAATATCGTGACTTCTAACACCATCAAGGGATGTGACTTAGCCCTTCACTTAGCTTAGCATGCTGAAACAAGTGAAGAAATTGATGAACAAGATAACTCTCTATAAACATTGTTTTACATTGATAATCAAATCCTTCCCGTGGCTGAACATCCTTGGTATAAAGATTTGGTGTATTACTTGAAAAATCAAATATGTCCAGATAATTTAGATACCCATCAAAGAAGAAGGATCCGTCTTGAATCTGCTAGATACATCATTATAGGAGACTTCTTGTTTAGGAGATCTGTTGATGGTATGCTACTTCACTGTGTGAACAATGAGGAAGCACACAAATTGTTACAAGAGACTCATGGATCTGCAAATTCTGTTATTCATGTAAGAGGTCACGTTTCTGCTAAAACCACTGCTTTTAAGATTAGCAGGAAATGGTACCATTGGCCTTCAATATTTCGTGATTCTTATAACTTTTCAAGATCTTGTGACAAGTGCCAAAAGTTTGCTGGAAAAGAACGCCTTTCAGCCATGCCTTTACAACCCGTCCTCCCTGACTTTCCTTTTTCAAAATGGGGTTTGGACTTTATTGGTCCTATTAATCCTCCATCTTCAGCAGGGCAAGTTTTTATCTTGACAACCACAGAATATTTTACGAAATGGACTGAAGTTGTCCCACTTAAGCATTCGCAGGATGAGCAGGTGATTTCTTTCCTTGAGACTAACATTTTTTCTAGATTTGGTATTCCTTTGGAAATTATTACAGACAATGGTCCCGCTTTTATTTATGCTAAGTTGACCCAATTTTTAGCTAAATTGGGGGTTAAACATTTTACCTCATTATCTTATTATACCCAAGGAAATGGGTAGGCCGAGTCTACAAACAAGAATCCGGTAAGAATTATCAAGAGGCTCATTGAAGATAAGCCTCGTTAATGGAACACTCTCCTCACTTATGCCCTTTGGGCATATCACACTACCACCAAGGTGAGCATTGGTTGCACTCATTTCCATCTTGTTTATGGTCAATAATCCATTCTACTTACCGAGATGGAAATTTCTTCTCTAAGGCTAATGCTACAGGTTGAAGAATTAAATTCTTCCGATATCTCTCAAAAAATGAATGCACTCTTGGATTTAGAGGAGCAAAGGACGTTTGCCTTGGATAATATAAAGAAAAGACATCAAACTATTAAAAGATATTTCAATAAAAGTGTCAAGGCGGTCAAATTTAAGGTTAATGAGAAGGTATTTCTATGGGATTCAACTCATGCTGATAGAGGAAGGCATTCAAAGTTACAAAAGTTATGGCTGGGTCCTTTTAAGATCGCTTCTGTCCTGGGTGCAAATTCCTATATCCTAAAGGACTTGCACGAGCGATTGTTTTCCTATAGCACCAAAGGTTCCCACTTAAAACACTATGTGGAACCACCTTGAAAGTTTAAATGCTGTATGTAAATTTTTATGTATTATAGTTTGTTTTATTTTCTTTGATTTTACATTTCTGTTATTTCATTTTTGTTATTTCATTTCAGCTGTTTCATTTCTACTATTTTGTTCTTGCTATTTTTATTTGACTTCATTCCTTGTCAAAATAAAATGTTGGATCAGTTTTTCCACAACGACACTATTCTGCAAAGTATTTTTAATCAATAACAATCAGGTTACACAACTGTCATGATGTTTCCCCTTGAAAGCATCATTGAAATTGTTATCTTCTTCAACTGCTATTATATAAGATAGTTGGTTTGATCACTTTTCTTCTTTCCTTTTCTTCCATCCGCTCCAAGATTCAAAAGAGCACACCATTTTTTTTTTCTCCTTGAAGTCAAGAAAGATTTTGCTATGATTGATCGAAATATTATGCATATAGGGATAACACCCCTCATACTTAACACTTTCCATTAGTTATTCCCAAAATCCCAGTCATTTTCCCCTTAAAACCGCTCACTTCCCCATGTTGCATAATTATTCTGATGTCTATCTTCTTGATCTAATGGTTACATGGTCACCGAAACCAGACAATCTGAGTTCTTAATTTGTTGGAAACATTTTTCCCTGTGGAGTCACCAGTTTGTTGATGATTAAAATCGCAACGATGAATACTTCCCGCAAAGGATTGCTAAGTTCTATTATTTATTTATGATAATGATAATTAACTAGTAGGTGGGACCCCCTTGTAGACTAGAGGCGCAATGATAGACGCATTACACTTATATGTTGCTATTTTTATGATGTTTCCTACACAATCCTACACAGTTGATGATTCAGTCTTGGTTTCATTCATTTTGACAACATGGATGGTTGATGCATTGTTGCTAAACGTTGTTGATATTCACTCACAATACAAGGTAGTGCTATGGATACGAGGATTATGTTGTTTTACATGTGTCATGTTATGTTATACATTTAACATTGATTAATAATCTATACATGATTTTATGCAAAGATAGTATGCTGATATGGGAGCTAGCTCAAAACAAAAAGGAAAAAACTATGGATAAGTCCTAAGGCCATGGAAAAAAGATTATATTGAAACCTTGGATGTATATATAATAGGGACAAATGTGAAGTGATGGACCTAGCTACTATACTATGCATTTTGGTTAAAGGATTATACGTGAGCACATATGGTAACACTAACATATGGTTATTATTTTGATATGTTTCGTGTGGTGCACTATATAATGGATATGGCATCAAATCTATACAATGTATATGACAGTGAATTATGCAATGGTTATGGTTTGAATTTAATGGTTGATGTTATGTTAATGGGCTGGCTCGTATGTGAAATTGAATAGGTCTAGGTGAGGAAGCGACATGCATTTACTGCACGTCACTCTAAACCACCCTCGAGCCCATCACCCTAGCATAGTTTCATTTTTCTCTGTTGGTTGTGGAAGCTCCACGATTTCAAGTTTTGAAGGGGAAAACTCAAGCCAACTCTTCATTAAGGTGATTTTTCACAGGTATGGATCTTTGCTTTCCATCCATGATGGTCTCTCTGTATTATGAATCAAATGGTGGCTCAGGATTGCATGGGTTCTGTGTTTTTCTTGAGTTTTGGACTGAGTATCAATACTGTGTTATGGTGTTGTTTGTGATTATTGTGGAATGTTGGCATTTGGAAGGAAAGTAATGGGTGTTATTGCTTTATAAAGTCTGTGCATTGGTTATTGATAAAAATGAATTCAGTCAGCTTGGTTTTCTATGATGATCCTCTGTGGAAAATGATAACAATGGTGCAACGAGCTCTGAGTTTTATTGTTGTTGGGTTTTACCATCAGTCTAGGTATCAGTTGTTGTCACCCCCTTTTTGTCTCGATCGTTGTTATGATTCGTTTCCCAGGTTGCAATGCAACTGTCAACAATAGTATGGTTCTTTTTCTGTTTGGCTGAGCCCAAAGCTATTGTTTGTTATGGATTTTCCTACTGTCACTATCGCCGAAAGAATTCCACAGTCCAATCTTTGTTTTTCCCAGAATCTTAAATGAAGGCCTGTGTATGTATTGAGTGGCCACAGGTTGTGCTCTGTCATTATTTTCGCAAGAAATTTTAACATTCGCTCCTCTCATCTCCGTTGGTAAACCTCACTGTCAAATTGTTTCGAAGGATATAGATCTCTTAGGTATTTGGAAGAGACACTGTTTCTCTATGTCTTTAGGGATTTTCCTTGTTTAGACCAACCCTCATTTCCTCTCTGCAATAAATTTTTAAGAAGCATCTATGTGTGCATGGTTTGTTGAGTTCGAATTGCTTTGTTTCTACTCGGGCATTTTCTTTATGGCTCTGTCAAGATTTTGGGGTTATAAGACTGTAGCGATTTCTTTCAAAAGAAAACATGAGACCTATGTTGTTCCAAGGATATACTCTATTACTTGTGGTTGCTTCTTGGTGGTAACTTCTTTTAGGAGGTAAAAGGATTACAGTCTCTCTGTGTTTTCAGAGATTAATCAAATTCTCAAGAACTTGACTTGGTTCTATTGAGCCCGACTTGCTTCTATTCCTCCTCAACCACCTTTTGGTTCTATCTAGATTTTGTGGTTACAAGTTTAATGAATATGGTAATTATAAGAAAAAGCAAGGGATCTCTCACTTCAAAGACCATCTCTTGGGCAAGTCTCTGTATTTCCTCTCTGTGATAAGTTTGTTGAAAAGGGAAAATTGTATGGGTTACTTACAGCCCAAGAGTTTTCTGTTTGGTCGATTGTGGTCTTTCCACTCATCACTATGTTAAATCCTAGCACGTTCATGATTCTGTCAAGTTTAAAGGAGACACATGTGTGTTGATATGGTTCTGTTCTCTTCATGCATCATATGGCTCTATCTTTATCAAGCATTTCTTTTGGAAGGAACTCTGTATATGTTTGATGAATGCAGATCTCAGGTTTAGAGCTACATGTTTTTGGGTTAAGTGCCGAGGTTTAATTAATATTGGTATTGATGATTATATTGTTGAAGACCTGTGTGTATGATAGGTTCATCGAACATTCTCTTGATTCTGTCCAGATTTAAAAAGGACCCGTGAGTGATTAAATCATGACTGATTATTGTTTGATGACAGTTGACTGTTGGTGGTTAGCGCTGGCTCTATTCTCATTTAATTGACATGGATGAATATTGAATATAGATAATGGAATCACAGTGCACAATATGTTTGTTTTAAAAGGAAAAGGTAAACATTAAAACATATAGGACCGTGGCTCGAATGGTTATGATGTGACTGTGGAATTGGAAATGATAATTGCATGGTTATTGTATAGGATGCACTGATTGATATAATTGAAGAATTCTGGGTAATTGAATTGTTTTTCTTTATTGAAGACATCAAACAATTTGTATACAATTAAGGAACAGTTAAATGTTTTGCATTTTAAAAGTGGATGCTTTGGATTATGATTGGAACATAGTTATAGTTGTTGGTTGATTCAATTTATTTTTATGAAAAACATCCATCTTATTCCCTCTCATATTCTCACTTTTTCGCTCATTATAACCCCCTCACGATCCCAAATTCATTTTTACTCGCCCTATTCAATAAAATTAAATTAAAAATCTATATAACAATGATAAAAAATGACACAAAGATAGATTAATTGTCGAGCAATAATCATGTTCTTACTCCCTGTCATGATATCACTTTTTCACTTATTACAATCCCCCTAGATATCCAATGAACCCTATTTCACCCCCTGCTCATTTGACAATTATGAAATAAATTTTATGGATTGGATTGCATGGGTCTTATGTTGATTTCAGAGCCAAACTTTGTTTCATATAAAGAGAATGTCATGTATGGTATGTTAAGATCTAGTTGCTAATAATTGCTGCATACATGATGAGCTTCTTCATTAGAGACAATCATGGCTGAAACAATAGGGGAATAGGGAACTGGAATAGAGGGCCTAGAAGGCCCAGGTTCTCAATACATTTCGATGCTGATCCTCAGGAGTTGAACCAACTTTTACAAACTGGGTTTTTACAATTACATGGAAAGGGATAGTTCAACCTAGACCAGAGAGGCCTCCCTTCCAGCCCCAAAATGTTTCTGGTATCCTTGTTCCTCCCCATGTATCTTTGCAACATGAAGTTCACGGTAGTGATGGATGGTAGGAGATTTTCACCCAACAGTCTCCCACCATCGTGGCTAGCCGAACTTGTCATTACCTCCTCCTCCTCCACCTGTAAACCCAAATTCTCAAATTTTCCCTACACACTCACCTGTATGGTCCTCCCATGAAAGCCAATGACTCAAAACCGAGGCTCACCATGTGCATGAAAAAGGTAAAGCTATCGTTGCTCCCTCATCTCTTTCAAGTGACTCAGCCAAGTCAGTATCCTCCCATATGAACTTGAGGGATGACTGCTCCCATGTCATTAGTGAGATCAAGCCTCAAGGTTCCACCCAACCTAAGGCTATTTCTGGGAAGTCAAAAGGGGATAACGGTGACAAAGGAAGAATTTCCTCTCAAAGTGGAAAATATGGATTTTGATTATGTGTTTATAATTGATTTATTAAGGACAGTGGACTGCAAAAATTTTTGGACAACAAACTATTTTTTGGGATATTGTGGATATTTACATGTTTTGGATATAATTTGAAATATTTATGATATTTAAATTTCAAAATTTGGAAATAATTATGGGAGCCACAAGGAGGCATGTGTTTAATTGGTTGTCTAATTATGTTTATTTTTTTTAAGAAATAAAAATGAGTCACAAGGGGTCCCACCTACTTAGTTATTATTTAATAAAATACCCTTTATTATTATTATTATTATTACTTCCCCTAAACTAAAGTTAATTAAGTTTTAGTTAACTTAACTAAATGAGGTAGTTGAACTACTTCAATTAATTTGGACTGCAAAAAGCCAAATGAGAAGGAAGAATAAGAGGAGAATAGAGGGAGAAAACAATACTGAGGTTTTCTCTTGAGTTTTATTGAGATAGTTCAATTTTCATTCATTCTTCAATTCATTAAAGGCCTAATTCTCTTTTTGACAATAAGGTCCTATTGTAGACAACAAGGTTCAAATTTGAACCATTTCATTCAGATGCTTGTTTCAGAGGTGTTGATATATCTTTGATAGTCTATGTAGACTTGTCTATTTATGAATTGAGTTTCATGACTAATAAAGAATATTGTGCAGAGTCGAGTGGACATCCGTCTCTAGCAAGCTGATCCAGATTTTAAAGTTCAGTTTTTACTTCTTGTCAGAGTCCTTTTGTATGGTTTTCATCGAGGATATCTAAGTTTGACCTTGGTCCATGCCCTCACAAGGATTTTTGTAAAGAGAAAGATACTTTTGATTTCTTGGAATGAAATAAAGAGATTTCTATTCTGTCTCATTTGTGTTGATCTGTGACTTGGTTATTTTTTCTTTTGATCTCCACATTTAATTTTTGCAATCTCTTAATGTTAAGAAAATTATATAAAATGTTATATTTTGCAACAATATTTTTATTTAAAAAATCATCCTAAGCCCTTGTCATTAATACTTGTGGATTGGGAAATACATTTTGAGGCTATAAACATAGGGTAAGATTCCCGACTATCTTTCCTTAGCCAAGCAAGATTCAAAAATGCTTGAGTAAGATAAATTCATATATTTTCCTCAACACACACCTTTTCAGCAATAGACAATATTCAAATGATGGCAAGACAGAAATAAGAAAATCCCATTACAGACAAGAGCATCTAATAAGGATGAAGTCTCAGTTGTAACTTTAGAAGAAATAACATGATGGTTGACTACAATGAACATAGCACCTAACAAAGGGTGAATTTCAGACCTACAATCATTAAAACATGCCACCTGCATTAACTATATGAAGGGAGCATCTATCAAGGATGAATTCCGATCATTTAATCTTATCTATGCTTAGAAGAAAGAACATAAGTGAAATGAATGTGAACTGGGGAAAAACACACTGAAAGGGGACACCGTGATGAATCTCTGCTATAAAAAAAACTCTCAGCTTGTATTAAAATTCATGAGAAAATACAAAGTTTTTAGCTACAAAGGAAGACCTCTCTCTAGCCTAGTCAAACCCCTCCACTATTATAAATGATAAAATATATACCAATGAAATATGAAAACTATTCCTAATTTATTGGAATCAAAATCAACTAAAATAAATATGGTTGAAACAATTTTGAGTTGCTGGAGTTGGTGGAATCAAATGGAGTCAAATCTTTCGCCACCTGTTCATTTGAATGTCATTTGTTGCTGATTTCATGCCTTAAAATATGAGATTTCCCTAAAAATCTGCAATTGGATTCTTGGACTATTGATCATTCTCCTTGAAATTTGCACTTGTCTGCTGAATTTGTTCCTTGATCATTTTACCAACCAAATCTAGATTTGGTTAAAAATAGTTGTTGAATATTTTGAAGATAAAATAAATCCTCCTTGATTTTATTTGGTCCATTTGATTTATCTTTTCCACCTGTTTCATAGTTTTTTAGAATTGGAGTCAAATCCCTTCAATGTTGCCCTCAAAATTGGATCAGAACCTTCACTCTGTCATTTGTCTCTAATTGCCTCATCTTCTGCCTTAGATTTTGGAATACTCTATCATTTAAGATTACGCAATGTCCATTCTTTGACTGTCAAATTATTATGTCCAGGTTCCATTGCTTTTTGATCCATTCGTGTCTTTTGAGATGCTCAGAGTGTTTCCATGCCAGCTTGTGCTTATATAAATTGTGCATCATCTCCCCATTAGTAGGTAGTGTAGTTGGATTTAATGGATGCTATCAACGTAAGGGACATGAGCATTGGCCTCTTGGTATTTTAGTGTTGTGATACATCGATGTAACTATCATATGAAACATGGTTTAATTTCTAGTTGTGGGCAGATTGTAAAATAAATAATTAAAATGTGTACCCTTCTCAAATTACCGCACATCAATACCACTGCCCTTAGATTCTGGAGTGCTTGGAATCTTCGAATGATAATCCTCTGCTGCACATTCTTCCAGATGCTTTGAAAAGACCAATTCTTCTCCTAATATCATATAAACAATAGTTCATATCGAATACCTCAAACTGTTTTCAGGTTCACAACCACACAAGAATTGTTGTCCATTCACCTCTGTGATACTTCAACATTGACATGTATATATCTTTCATTACCTGCCTCAACGAAATTCATTTCAACTTGATCAACATATGGAAATGTTACTCTGTCATTGCAATATTAGGTGTTTTAGATTACTCATCTGACGTCCTTTAGCTTTTGCGTAAAGCAAATTTAGTCGACACTTGGAAACTTTGTTTGTGTTTGACCATCTGCCTTGGTGATGAAACAAAGAGTGTAAACAAAGAGTGTCCCATAATTAGTTCCAACAATTTTTTTGCTTGTTGCCACAATTCCATGAAAACTATTCCCTGCCTCTCCTGTGCCCATGCGATAAATTTAACACTCGATCCCCCTTCAACGAGCTTGGCACCTATAAATGGTATCAATCTTGGCACTCCATATGTGAGAAAAAATGCATGGGCATACGAGGGTTTGAATAGGAATTTTCAATGTACATATAGCATTTAAAACCCTTGTTCCCAATTCTATTCAGCACATTGTGCAACTAGAACATGTTGATTAATTGGGTTGGTTGTCATTGATGTCAACCCTTGAAGAAATTCCGGTAGCACAAAGGTTTGGAGTATGGACCCAAGTTTGTTTGATGGATAATGGTATGAGTTATGATATATTTGTAGGAAAGACTATTCTATATGGATATTACATTTCATGTCATTTCTAGTGGTATGTGGAACGTCACATAAATCCTCACGGTTAGACAGCTATGTCCATGTGAAGTTGGAGAACCCTCATGAGTCATCTAGAAGCCCCAAATGGTCAAAGTAGTCAAAGTGGTTGTAAAGAAGAAATTATTTAAATAATAAAGTGAAGTGATGAGTACAATAAAATTCAAAGTGGATACAAAAGAAATTATTTAAATAATCAAGTTAATGGAGAAATTACTAAGTGGACAAGTGGTTAGAAGTGGGTTAGCCCTAAATAAGGAAAGTGGGTTAAGATGGTTAGAAGGTAATTTAAATAATAAAGTGAAGTGATGAGTGTACTATAAGTCAAAGTGGATACAAAATAAATTATTTAAATAATAAATTTAATGGAGAAATTACTAAGTGGACAAGTGTTTAGAAGTGGGTTAACCCTAAAATAAAGAAAGTGGGTTAAGATGGTTAAAAGGTAACCCCTTGAGGAAGCTACATGAAGGTATAAATAAGAGGCAATGATCTCTCATTTTAATCACACTTGAGCATATTGAATATATACAAGTGACTGAGGTAACCAAGGGATATCTAAGCCAAATTTCAAAGGGAAGGTGAAGTAAAGAAGGCCGAAATTCAAGGGAGGATAAATTCTTTTAATGATGCTTTCTAAGGTATGTTATTTACAGATCTTCTCACCATTTTTGAAATAAATTTTTTTATAGAATGCTTCAGACCATGAAAATGGGAGGTTGTTGAGGAAACATACCCAAGTAGTTGTGATAAAAATTTCATCTTGTGGGTCATTTTAGTTTTGGAGTTACACTCTGTGGAAAATAGGGTTTGTGGCTAGTCCTAAAACTAGTCTAAAACATGTGTTTCGGGTAAAAACGTCATAACTTATTCATAACAGATCCAAATTCAGTAAGACCAAATGTATTGGTTAGAGTACATTTTTTATTATTTTTTGTACCATTTTCATATCCATAAACAAATATTTCTTGCGGGGCACGCTCTACAAGTTCACTCTCTAGAATAAGCCATAATTCAACAAGGTATGCCATTTTTGCTATAACTCTTTTTATGAGAGGTTCCTAGTAGTGAAACTTGGAGGAATTGCATAAAAGACACTGAAGAACATTGTTTACTATTTTCAGATATTTATTCATTACATGTACATAGTTATGATTATTTCAAGTCAGGTTTGTTAACTAATCCAAAATTAGTTACGTGAGACTAAAGTAAAGTTTGATGAAAATGCTAGTCTATTGTTGTTAAAGTTAAGGAATGTTTGTAGGTATGTGATCATATACACCAGGTGTATTACATAGTTACAAATCAAATTTGGATGATGAAATTGATGAGGGCTTTTGGTTGAGGTACATGTTGGATACATGGTTGAGACAAGTAGTTGATGAGTTGGCACATACATGAGGTGTATAGTTGATGATGTTGGTACATATTGATGAGTCATAGTTTATGTG
>JASDQU011104302.1:4656-17460 GCA_032191745.1 Picea mariana | reverse complement strand
AAAAAAACAGATTTCAAAAATTTTTAATTTACAATTCAAACATGCGAAATAATATAAAATTCAAAATTTGTGATTAAAACAAAATTGACATACATACCAAAAGAGTTGAGTCTCGTCCTCCAACATACTCTTTTCCACAAAATATATTGTAAACATGTTTTCCGCCAAATATAATTTAGACATCTGTAACAATAATAAAAAAATAAATAATTGTAACACCCAATATTTTGGATTTAGGTAGTTAGAAGTTTGATTTTTCTCATCTTAGTAAGTCATTTCTTAACAACTATTTGGACACAACAATATTGATATAGCCATGTGACAAGTGTACCTCTGGAGCTATTTATGTGTTGCATACTATTATTTTAATTGTTATATGCTCATGATGATGATAACTCTTTGATTTGCTTAAACATGCAAATTAAGATGTGGAATTTAGGTACATGGATAATTATTCAAACTTATGTTGAAAATGTGTAACAGATGTATGACATGATAAAAATAAACATACATTTCCTAATTGAACGTCAATACATATATGGATTCTTATATAAAATTATGATGTATATACATGAATATGAGTTATTGGTGAACTAACCTACAGGTTGATGAGCTATGTGATATCCAAATGACTACAGTGATGAGGTAACATGGATGTCATAGAAATCAAGAATATAGTGTATACTACAAGTTATAATTGTTATTTAATTTATGATACGAAATATTTCTATGATTTGTGGTAAGTGTGGTTTTCACAGGACACACGACTTTCCTAGAGTGGTTGTTTGATGATGTGACTCTAAGGATAGTAGTTGCACAATAGGGCTTAATGTAGGGTGTTGACCCTAGTTCTATGACGAGGGATGGAAGTATTTCCCATCGTTTATTCTCTGAAACATAGAGTCGTGGGAGGGTTGTGTGAACTCACACTCCCCTAGACATGTGATGACGACTGCTAGATGTGTTGACCCTAGTTCTATGAGGAGGGGTGGAGGTATTTCCCATCGTTTATCCTCAAAAACCTCAAGTCGTGGGAGGGTTGTGCGAAGTCACTCTCCCATAGATATGTGATGGAGACTGCTAGTTTCCTGTTGGGGATTCTTGGTCGAGATGTATGACAATTCTTATTACGGGTTCTATCTGGAGTTAGGTCAATATAGTTGACGTTCCAACTTAATCCAACAGAGGAAATGATAGGATGGAAGATGGAAGTAGGATAGAAGGAAGGATTCTTTGATGTTAGTTGAGAATATCGATTGGGGATTAGAGATGTCACTATTGTTTACTCACTAGGTTCCTACCATGTTTAAATCCCTCTTTGATTTCCTATTGATATTTTAAGTGTGACAATCAATTATTGATGAATTGGTGTAATTTAGTTTGTTAATATTATTAAATGATGCATTACTTGATATGTTGTTCTACATGTCTTGGTGATCATATAAGAACTATGCACTTGAGGAAATGATTGTTTATCGTTAGTAAATACATCAGATATGTGTCCACTAGCTACACACACATACCCTACCCATGTACACTAGTATAAGTAATTAATGTATTAATTATTAAAGTAAATTATTAACAATTTAATTGAATGTTTATTGAATATGTAAATTATATTGCATAAAAAATATCTAGAAGTATTAAATACCTTATTGACTTTGATAGATGGTGGGTATGATGAATTAAATGAGCATGGTGGGGTGTTATGTACATTTTGGGAAAATTTATCAAATAACATTTATTAGATAGCATGAGAAGAAAGACTTTTCATTTTACTTATTATTGTTTAATGCAAGTCATTTATATTTAGTTTTATTTTAATATTTTCCCAAAATATCTATATAAGGGAGGTTGATGGATAATAATGAGGGTGATTGAGGAGAATTGGGGAAGGGTGTATGGAAACTTGATAAATAGGGAGGATAAGTGGTGAGGACGGGAGGATGGAGAGGTGGTGAAATCTTTGGAAGATATATTTCTTATGATGGTTTTCTTTGAGCATTTGTGCTTTGCTATTGTTGGAGTCATGGGTATAGAGGACCAAAAGACCGAAGGTTTCTTGGAACTACAAAGACATATAGGCTCCTAGTTGGCTAGGAGGATTATGTTGTTTCGTTCTGGGCAAGCGGGAAAAGAATGCTTGGAAGCACCCATGACTACATTACAACTGACGAGCTTCGACAATCTAAGGAGGAGGTATTTTTCGGTGGTATTTGGTTATTGATATATTGTATATAATTTTGTTTTCAGTTATAAATCATAGAGTTAACATATTACTTATTTCATCATGTTATCTAGATTTCTCATTGCGCAAATGTAGAAGAATTGTGTAAATGAAATTCAATGAAATTATGCTAAAACAAAGTTGTTATTGTGTATGTATTTAATGAATGATTAATTGTTTAACATCCTGAATGGGTGTTACACATGGTATCAAAGACCATTTTAAAAACTGAAACCTAGGCTTCACCACACAGAACACTGGGATTTTGTCTTTGTGCCAACATGGTCTACATCCAATTTGGGTTGTTACAAACTAAATCATAGCAAATAATCTATTGAAAATTTCTTCAGACTAGAAATAGAAAAATATTATACCATTCAAACATGCATCTAGGGTTACTAAATAATATGGATAAAAATAAAGTTTTCAAATAGATTTTGATGCCGACAATTTCATAGAAAATTGACAATATTCATTAACAAGAAACATATGTAAATATGATAAAGTAGGTGTCAAACCTCAATGTGAATAGAGGAGCAAACAATGATGAAGGAGATGTATATGAGCTAAAAATAAAGACTCAAAACTGTTTGCCTACTATCAACATGAAATATGAGAGAGTGAATAGTGGGCCTAACTGGGGTGGAGAAAATATCAGAAGTCATAGCAATGATAATAACACACAAGCCACTCTGTTGATGTCTTAAAAGTATAGAAGGGGAACATAAAAAATAAAAAATAAAAAATAAAAAATGTTTGGATCACGGACCTAAATTAGGAAGACAAGTCCTCATACCAGATAGATTATGAGGCAGAAAAATGAATAAAGCTCAGTTGGCAATTAACCATAGTAATGTAGCATTCAAATTCATGAATGGTATGGCCTCAAAGTTCTCTTAATTTTTTTTTTTACCATTAGTTTCCTTCCTGTGACAAACGTAAGTCATCCAGTTGGATCATTATCATTTGGAGAACTATCGGTAAAAGCTAGAAACTCCTGTAAGGCCAAAGGGAATGAGGTAGTGGGATCTAAATGCACCTTGTGATGATAAGGATAGTTCAAGTAATGGAAGGACGTCGATAAGGGAAATAATATAAGATGTCATATAATCATTATAGGGTGTGAGAAAGAGAGTCCTTTCCTTTAACTACTTCACAACTGAAGTGTACCTTTAAACTCTAGTAATATCTTGGAACCGTAAGTGGATTTTAATTGGTTGCGATCTGAATATGAGTCCAATAAGTGGTGGGTTTCATTTAAAAAGAGGGTAAGAAGCAATGAATAATTCGTCTTCATAAGATCCTCTCTATCGGAATGGATCCAAGGCTTAAATCCCCAACGTTTGATGCAATTCAAGATGAAGCTCTTAATTTTGGGTGTGTTGGCTCATTGCTTGGGTGAAAGGTTATTAGACAATAGGAATATGGCAAGAATGAAAAAGGAAAAAAAATCGAATGCATAGAAAATAGATTCCTTGACGAGATGAAGTGTAGCCTTCTAAAAGACATATTGGACATACTGCAACCAGTTAGAACTTGGTTCATAATACAAGACAGTCCAATAACAAAATATATAGAAAGGATTATAGTAGATAGAGAGGCACTCCACACATATTTTATTGTACTGGTGTTACATGCGTACGAATAATTTATGGATACAAATCTTAGTGGTGAAGTCACTACCCAAGAATATTTTTGGAGATGGCAACTTACCCTTGTGAGGCAATTGGACTTACCAGGCTTTTTGTTTTATTATGCTTGTTCCGTCTAAGTGTATTGGACATACTTGGTTAGTTTCCAAGTGAGTAAGGTTTATATCCAACTCAATTTTTTTTTACCATGTGGTAGCCTTCAACTTTTATGGCCAGAATAGTCCTGATCATTTTGTAATCTTATATCTTTGATTAATGAATCTATCTTTCACATTAAAAAAAAAACACAAATTGTCACTTATTTGGTAGTTCCAATTTGACAAAGATGGGAAGGTAGGATGATTCTTATGAACTCAACTATAATGTGCTTGATATCTCTTAGTAGTGATTAAAACAGTTATATTATCCCCATAATAAAATGAACATCTTTGCTATATAATTCCGCAGACAAAATTTTGATTCTTTGGTGCAATTCTTTTGTAAGAAGGTTATCTTTAAACTTGGTTTTCCAAATCTCTTCAATGTGCTCCCTTGGTGTTTTAATTTATGCACAGGAAGTGAATATCTGATTCGAATAGTGAGAAAACACTATAAAACCATCCCTTTTGATGACTCACAGTTACGTAGCACCCCCTGCCTCAGCAGGTTCTACGCGACCTTCCAGTCTTAGGATCATTCCCGAATTCTTCCTTGAGCCAAAGCGGCTCCCTCAGGTCCCTATTGGAATCCCAAGAATCTGATCCATAGTTCCTTCATGAAAAATACACTGGCACAAGAAATGAACTAGGCGTGAGTCTTCACCTCCACACGGACACCAAATGTTACCGCGACCCTTTCTGAAAAAGGATTTCAGGTTTCACGATTTCGGGAGTTCTGATATCAAGTTTCTTGACTCTTTGATTCCCAGAACTATGAACTGACAAAATGTTGAAATTCCAGTCTATGTGATTGCATCCTCCATGACGACAACCCTTCTCCACATCCATGTCGTGTTTCGTGACTTTCGGATTTCTAACAGCAAGTGCCCTGACACCTTGTCCTCGAATATTCCAGAAATCCAAACCCCAAACTTTTGAAATGTATGACCATAGTCCAACTCCAAAAATACGTCACTTTTGGGACTTTGAGGTTTCCAACACTGAAGTGCTCGGTTTCTTGTCCTCAGGATGGCCAAAAAGCCGAATCCCAAAATGACGAAATGTCTAACCCAGTTCCGTAGCCTGACGTTATTCCTCCATCTGCTTTTAGGTTTTTGCATTTCGGGACTTCATGATCCTGACTGCATTCAACTCCATGCCCCTTCGAGCTCCTGGTATCTGAAATACCGAAGTACAGAACCCCGAAACGTCGGTCTTCCTCTCCAAACTGGCAACAATGACTCATAGCCTCTCCCGATCCGACGACTAGTATCCTTTTTGGATTTCATGGGTCAAGAGTTATGAACTCTTACCCTCTATATCTCCCGGTAGCCAAAATGTCAAAATAGGCCTTTCATTCCCCTCTTAACATACGAGGGTTAAACCTCATGCAGCTTCTCTTGGATCCAATGGCTATCGGTCCATGCGCCCCGATTTGACGACCCAAATCTATTTCTCCTGTGCGCTCTCCTCCTACTTGCCTAAATGCAGATTCAATGGTCTAGATCTCGTTCTCCCCATCTGATCTAATGACAGTTGTGCTCCCTTCTGACCTTGCGCTTCTTCCTAAACTTGGAATTATTCAAACGAATCAAAGGTCTCAACCTTTTCTCCTATTGTGAAGCCTGTATCCTTGGCTCCTGCCTACATTCTAAATACATTGTCCCTCCTGAGATTTTCAAACTATTACTTGCGAAAACATATCTCAACTTCTGCGATTCCTTGCAGCTATGGCTCTGTGCACAAGGGCACTTTTCCTCCTGAGCTTAGTCCTCTCTGAAACCTTGAAAGGTTTCTCGACTTCTGCACTCTCTGCAAAGTCTCTGCACACAAAGGTGCTATCTGTCCTGAGCTTTGGGACTTTATAATAAGTCCTCTCTCACTCCCACTCATGCTGCCTAACGAGCCTTCAGAAAACTGTCTATCTGTCGAAACTTTACTTAGGTGTTGGCCTAGTTTATTCCTTGCACAAGTCTTTATCCTCTTGAGCTTAAATTGCTTAGGCCTCTAAGGTCTCTACCCCTTTCTCTCCTTGAAAGGATGGAAATGCCATCTGGAAACTTCCTGCTCAAGCAGTCCTTGATGATCCTATAGGGTGTTCAGTAACCATGTGAAGGTCTTCCTCCTGACACTTCTTCTCCTTTATGAACTCAAATAGGAGTTCTTTCTGTGCACACCTGCACCAACTCAATGCCCTCCTGACATAGTTTTCCAAAATCCTCAGTGATTCTATCTTCTTTCTGAACTCAAAATAGAGTTATTCTCCTAATTCATCCTGTGCATTCTCTCAATGCCCTATTTGGCAGAGCCTTATAGAATTCTGAAAATTTTTGTCTTCTATGTGACTTTTATGCACCTGCTCAATGCCCTCCTGGCAGAGTTTCTACAGAATCCCTCAATGATTCTGGTCTGTCCTGTTCTCTCTTCTTCACAGTCTTACCTCCAAGGTATTTAGGAACCTTGAGGATTCTCCTCGAGTCAGTAACTTCAGCTGGTGCGCCCTCCTGACACTTCTTTGTATGAATCCGCACAATTCAGAAGTGTAGTCCTTGCATAGGCCTATAGAACCCGCGGTATTCTATCATGTAACCTCTTGCATGAAGCCTCAAAGAACCCAAACCTGGAATCAAAGAACTCACAGATAGTAATTTTTTTCTATCCCTACAAATGCATACCTAACATACATCTATAGCATATCATCAATGCATAAAGACATTCATTCATGAACTCATAAACATGTGGATAACAACATGCAGGAAAAACTACTATGTATGTACTAATCAAGAATGCTTGATTACAATATGTTCAAGCTCGGACCGCATTAGAGTCTTGGCTCTCTCCTCCCCTTCTAAAACTAACTACTAGATACAAAGAAGATATTCTTACAAAGAGGGGCTCCTCGAGCTCTTCCCTCCATCCTCACCAACTCTCATTAATTTACATTCAATTATATTGAATGGCTATCTAGTCCGAATCGGATCAAGATCTCAGCCTTACAACCTATTTAAGGAAACCTTTACTAAAGGTCATGCATAGGCATGGATTTTTGTCTCTATCATCCTTACAATCATTTATTGAAATTTCAAATTTCAAAATTGAGAGGGTTGTGCCTCTCTTCTTTCCATTGAATGCACACTTTGATGTACTGGTTGGCTGGTGTGTTGCTAGCTTGGAACGATGCTCCTGCAAGTGATAGATATAATTCTTTATCTATCTGTGAGTTATTTGATCGAATTTCATCATTTCATTATTTTGGAGTTTGTGGAATTGAAGGGTCAACAAACTCGACATCAGAAATCCCAAAATCACAAAACCTAAAATCCCTTTTCGAAAAGGGTCGTGGTCATGTCTGGTGGTCGTGTGGAGGTGAAGACTCACGCCTAGTGCATTGCTTGTGCAGGTGGAGTTTTCATGAAGGACCTGTGGATTGGATTCTTGGGATTCCAATAGTGACCTGAGGGAGCCTCTTTGACTCGAGGAAGAATTCAGGAATGATCCTAAGACCGGGAGGTCACGTAGAACCTGTTGAGGTAGGGGGTGTTGCATAAAAATGGTATTAGAGCCACTTTTTGTCTGTATACTGCGGGTAGAAGGAGGTTGGAGGAAAAGAGAAAAATACTCTTATAAACATCAAAAGTGGTATCAGAGAAAGACTTCGTCTGTATATTTCAGATGAAGAGGATTGAAGAGATTTTTGTAGGAAACAACAACAAATAGACAGTCAGGTCGATTGTAAGAAAATGTTGGAAGCACTCATGGTTGTAGAGTGACAGCAACAAGTTTTCCAGGAGGGTAGATAGGAACAGGAAAATGGTTGTTGAAGGCCATGGACATGGTGGAAATAAGAAGCACCAAGAACAAAGCAAGGATAAGATGGACAAATAACTTGCCGAGATAAGAGAAATAATGGAGGAGCTTTCATTTCAAATGCAGCAGGATGAAAAATCGCGATGGGTATATGAATGGCCCATGAAAACGAAATTGAAATGGCTAGTCAAGGAGTTATTGGCCCGAATGCAGCAGAGGTTGTTGAAGGAATGGCTGAGGTATGTGGAATACCTCAGTGTTGAAGTAGGAGTGGTTCATGTGTGTGAACTAGAAGCTGGGAGAAATCTCAGTGATGATGAGGAGAAGAGATCACTGGAAGATCTCAGAGACTGCCAAGCGGATAGTGAGGAATTCCCAATTTTCTAGGTGGGTAGGGAAAATAAGATGAGACTATTTGAAAGTCTCAGGAGCTCAAAAGTGAGCTCATGTTAGCAAGGAGTTATGATGGATATGGGATCGAGAGATCTCATAAATTGTCAAGTGGGCAAAGATGGACTTTCAAATTGTCAAGTGGGCAATAAAAAGAGATCAAGTGAAGATCTCATATACTGCCAGGAGGGTAGTGTTCAAAGTTCAAATTTCCAAGAGGGAAATGAGATGAGATCATTGGAGGATATCATAGACTGCTAGAAGGGCAGAGAGGAAACTCCATATTTCCAAGTGGGCAAGGGAGAGATGATGAACTCATTTGTGAGTTCATATCAACAAGTGGAGCTGACAGAGAAGGAAGGTTAGAAGAGCATTCTGATGATTGGAGGGATAAGAGTATCCATACCAAGTAGCTGAGTGGACGTTGATGCACATGATGAAGGTGCAACAGAGGAGGAAGGACAGCCAACAAAAATTGTCACAAAAGAAGAATTGGGGAGGACATCAGGAGATACCCCAACAAAAGGAGAAGAAGATGAGCATTCAGAAGAATGGATTAAAGATTTCAGCTAGGTAGCTGAAACAAAGACACCTGTAGCACTGAAGCTGATAGTAGAAGAAGAGTGTGAATATAATATGGTCACTCCATGGGATATGGAGTTGGAGATGCTGGAGGATTGGTTGAACCATTCAGAACCAGTAGATGACTGCCACAAGGAGACAATCATGCATATGTTCGTAGAGGAGCGTTCCAAGGAATCGCTCAGAAATTTTAGCCAGGGAGATGAACATATGATGATAACTGTAATGCTGAGGCATGCAACAGAAGATTAAGGAAAATTACAATATGAGGAGCAGGTGGAGGAAGATAGAGCTAAAACAGTAGAAAACTGGCAGAAGCAAAGTTGTCAGAGAAGGAAGATGTGTAGCAGATTAGTGATAGGATTGCAGAATTGGAGTTTGTAGTAAAGTGGCAACACAATGCCACAAAAGAGAAAGAAGATGGCATGGGAGATCTAGTTGATCTACCCATTTGCAGGGAAGAAGTGCAGTGGAGCAAGCTACAAAAGGAAAGCTAGACGTGGGAGCAGCTGGACAAGATAATTGAGGAGATTATGAGGCTAATGATTAGATCAGTAGAAGCAGTCAACAAATAGAAGTTGGACAGAGGAGAACCTACCATAGCAACAGGGCAACAAGAGAAACAACATCAGCGAAGCGATGGAGCGGATGGATAGCTCCAGAGAACTGTTTGGGATCCAAGTGGATTTCAACAACCATGCTCGGAAGCTCATGAGCAGGAGCTCATGAATTTTTCGCAGCAGAGGAGTATGATGCAGGAGCATCGCTCCAAGCTAGCAGCACGCCAGCCAACCAACACATCAAAGTGTGCATTCAATGGAAAGGAGAGAGGTGCAACCCTCTCAATTTTGAAATTTGAAATTTCAATAAATGATTGCAAGGATGATAAAGCCAAAAAGCCACGCACATGCGCAGGCTTTACTAAAGGTTGCCTTAAATAAGTTGTAAGGATGAGATCTAGATCTGATTCGGACTAGAAAACCATTCAATACAATTGAATGTAAATTAATGAGAGTTGGTGAGGATGGAGAGAAGAGCTCAAGGATCCCCTCTCTATAAAAATATCTTCTTTGTATCTAGTAGTTAGTTTTAGAAGGGGAGGAGAGAGCCGAGACTCTGTTGCGGTCCGATCTCGAACACATTGTAATCAGGCATTCTTGATTAATACAAAAAGAGCAGTTTTTCTTGCATGTTGTTGTCCACATGTTTATAAGTTCATGAATGAATGTATTTATGCGTTGATGATATGTTGTAGATGTATGTTAGGTATGCATTTGTAGGGATAGACATAAATTACTGTCTACGAGTTCTTTGATTCTAGTTTTGGTTTCTTTGAGGATTAACCCAAGAGGTTGCATGACATAATACTGTAGGTTCTGTAAGCCTGTGGAAGGAGTGCACTTCTGAATTCTTCGGATTCAGATAAAGACGTGCCAGGAGGGCACACTAGCTGAAGTCACTGACTCAAGGAGAATCCTCAAGGTTGTTGAATACCTTGGAGGTAAGACTATGTAGAAGAGAGCACAGGACAGTCTAGAATCATTGAGGGATTCTGTAGAAACTCTACCAGGAGGCCATTGAGCAGGTTCATAGAAGGCACAGAGAAGAAAGAATTTCTGAGAATTCTATAAGGCTCTGCTAAGAGGGCATTGAGTGAATGCACATGATGCATTAGGAGAAGAACTCTATTTCGAGTTCGGAAAGAATACAGAATCACTGAGGATTCTAGAAAACTCTGTCAGGAGGGCATTGAGTTGGTGCAGGTGTGCACAAAAAGAACTCTTGTTTGAGTTCATAAAGGAGAAGAAGTGTCAGAAGGAAGACCTTCATAGGGTTACTGAACACCCTACAGGCTCACCAAGGAGTGCTTGATTAGGAAGTTGCCAGAGGGCATTTTTATCCTTTCAAGGAGAGAAAGGGGTAGAGACCTTAGAGGCCTAAGCAATTGAAGCTCAAGAGGATAAAGACCTGTGAAATGAATTCACCAAGTCAACACCTGAGTAAAGTGTTGACAGATAGACAACCGTCTGAAGGCTCGTCAGGACATAGGAGTGGGAGCGAGATACAACTTATTCTAAAGTCCCAAAGCTCAGGACAGATAGCACCTTTGTGTGGAGAGACTCTGCAGAGAGTGTAGCAGTCGAGAAACCTTTCAAGGTTTCAGAGAGGACTAAGCTCAGGAGGAAAAGTGCCCTTGCTCATAGAGCCATAGCTGTAAGGAATCATAGAAGTCAAGACACCCTTTGGCAGGTAAGAGTTTGGAAATATTAGGAGGGACAATGTCTTTAGAATGCATGTGGGAGCTGCGGATACATGCTTCACAGTAGGAGAAAAGGCTGAGACCTTTGAAGCATTTGAAGTTTTCCAAGTTCAGTAAGAAGCGCAAGGTCAGGAGGGAGAACAACTGTCGTTAGATTGGTTGGAGAGAACAAGATCTGGATTGTTGAATCTACGTCTAGGAAAGTAGGAGGAGAGTGCATAGGAGAAAGAGATCTGGGCGCATGGATCGATAGCCATTGGATCTAAGAGAAGTTGCACGAGGTTTAACCCTCCTATGTGAAGAGGGGAACAACAGGCCCATTTCGGCTACTGGGAGATACAAAGGGTAAGAGTTTGAAACTCTTGACCCATGAAATCTCGAAAGGATACAAGCCGTTAGATCAGGAGAGGCTATAAGTTGTTGATCCCAGTCTGTAGCACAAGACTAATGTTTCGGGGTTCGGTACATCGATATTTTGGATAAAGAGAGCTCGAAGGGGCAGGGAGTTGAATGCAGCTGGGATCACGAAGTCCCAAAACACGAAATCCTGAAAGCATATGGAGGAATAGCATCGGGATATGGAACAAGGTCAGACATTTTGGCTTTTCGGACATCCTGAGGACAAGAAAACGGGCACTTTGGTTTTGGAAACCCCAAAGTCCCAAAAGAGACATATTGTTGGAGTGGGACGATGGTCATACATTTCGACAGTTCGGGGTTTGGATTTTTGAAAGTTTCGAGGACAAGGAGCTAGGGAACTTGTTGTTAGAAATACCAAAGTCACGAAACGCGACGTGGATGTGGAGAAGGGTTGTGGTCATGGAGGACGCAATCGCATAGACCAAAATTTCAGCATTTCAACATTTTAGAGTTCGGGGAATTGAAGGGTCAAGAAACTCGACATCAAAACTCCTAAAATCATGAAACCCAAAATTCCTTTTCAGAAAGGGTCGCGGTCATGTTTGGTGGCTGTGTGGAGGTGAAGACTCATGCTCGGTGCATTGCTTGTGCCAACGAAGTTTTCATGAAGGACCTTTGGATCGGATTCTTGGGATTCTGATAGGGACCCGAGGGAGCTACTTCGGCTCGAGGAAGAATTCAGGAACGATCCTAAGACCAGGAGGTTGCGCAGAACCTGCTGAGGCAAGGGGTGCTACATAACGCTGCAAATTAATTGGTGAACCTGACGTGTAGTGCTAAGCATAGGAAATTTATTTGTGGTGCTAGTTGGGTAAAATTTTAATAGAATTGGGAGTTTGGCTGACAATGAGGAGACTGGAAATGGAAGGATATGGATTGGATACAAATATTCAATACCCAAAATCATCTTCCATGGATTTAATCCAAAAATTTCACCATTTTAACATGCATAAAATCTGCATTCATTTTTTTAAGAAATATTAGTATCAACATCTCACATGAGTAGAGTAGTGGGTTGTTGAACCAATGTCTGAGGTGCATCAAAGAATAGTATAAGCCATCGAGGAGGAGGGTACGTTCAATGCAATACACATCTATCAGAGGTGTTGATCACAAAATTGAAGTGGCACACATTGGGGCTTGGGAGAGAAATTGAGATGTGTTCTTCATTTAATGTTGAGTAGCAGAAGTTGAAGTTGAGTGAGAGCGTACCTCTATCACATGGTGCAATTCAGTCTGCAGTTTATTAATAATCTATAGTATTATTTTTTAAGAGATTGAGCCATATATAAAGATAGTTGGTGATACTTATTATCCAAATCTATAATG
>JASDQU011104301.1:0-30173 GCA_032191745.1 Picea mariana | reverse complement strand
TAGGCGTGGATGGAGACCTCTCTTCCAAAAGTTGAGTGGATAATTGGTGGATATTTTAACATGGTTGAATGGGATGGCGATAGGGGAGGAGGGGTTGGATTTGTGATCAGTGGTTTAGACAAGCAAGCTTGGTCTAAGTGTAAATAATCTCTTCAACTATTCAAACCCAATTGGGGGAAGAAATGGGTTGACTATGGTGGATGGTTTAACTGTTCCAACTTTAAAAAGGGTTATGCTAGGGTTCAGGCTAGGATGGATCAAATCTATGGCCCGAGGGATGATATCTCCTTTTCTGGGAATTTGTGTATGATCGATGTATTGATTGCAATTACAAGTTTATATAACTTGTCTATTATGACTTCTATTTTGGTAGGGAATGTGGTGGAATCCAAAGCTTTGTATCTATTCAAGCTTAAATTTTCCCATTTGGACTTTGCAAATTTCCAGGCTTTGGTACATAATGTTTGGAATCTTGTTCCTCATCCTAGGGGGGGAAAAGGTTGTATTTTATGGTGGGAGGAAACCATTCATTGTACTGTGAATTTTATCAGGGGATGGGGTTGCGAGATTATGTAGAAGCATAGGAGAGAGATTTGGGAGGCCCGACAATAGTTAGAGGAGGTGTGTATTCTCTTGGAGGAGGACCTACATAACATCACCCTCCAGAAGGATACAACTCAGTTTGATATGGTGGTTTGCAAGGAGGAGGAGTGTATTTCTATAGGGGATCGATTAAGATCTTGAAGAGGAAAGTGGTGGATGACATAGTTCTTGGTCTATTTAGAGAGGAAAATACTCTTGAGGAGAACCCAACAGACATCCAAGGTATTTTTACTGATCATTTTCAAAATATTTTCTTTGATTACCAATTGTTAGAGTCAATTATGTCTCTAGGGATGTTTGCTTCAAACCAGTTCCTCATAGAGTCTTGATTGGTTATCAACATAGATTGAAAATATATTTTACAAAATAAAATTGTTTTGTCCCCCTCTCTTCAATGCAAAATGAGAAGTTCTCTGGTATTGATGGTTTTCCTTGTGAGTTTTACACGAAGATGTGAGACATAGTGGGGGATGAGTTTTGCAACAATGCACATCAGGTATTTTACACAGGGAGTATTTTAAAAATGATTAATCAAGGAACGATCAAGCTTACTTTGAATAATACATCCATAGATTCTATTGGTGGGTGGTGGCCGATAACTTTATTGAGTTTTTATTATAAAATTATGGCCAAGGCTTTATCCAAGAGAGTTAGAGATGTGGCCTAGAAAATTGTTCACCCAGAGAAAAGAGGATTTGTACAAGGATAATTTATTTTGGATATAGTCTTTCTTTCTTGGGAGACCATGAAGTGGGCCAGGGAGTCTGTTCAACAAAAAAACTTCCTATAATCAATTTTGACAAAGCATATGATCGTATTGATTGGACATTTATCACTGATATGTTGACTTGTCTTGGGTTTGGATGGCATTGTGTTGGTATGATTAACACCTTGTTTACATGTGCCCCTACTTTTTTTTCCAGTGAATAATGTGTTATCCCATTGCATCCATATCCATAGGTCTATTAGAAAAGGATGTCCTTTGGCCCCTTATCTCTATGTTTTGACGGTTTATTCCATTGGATATCTACTGGAGGCAACTCGTCTTCAAGTTTGACTCAGAGGTATTTCTCTCCTCGGGGGGGGGATATGATTAACAACCATTTTATAAATGACTCTCTTTTTTCTGTCTCTGCTAATAAAGAGTCTATCTCAACCGTCGAGGATTTTCTTGTAGTGTTTTGTGAGGTTTCAAGGGAAATTGTTAATGATCACAAGATGGAATATTGACTAGTTGGTCTTAAGGATTGGCCCACATGGTTTCTAGTTGCTTGGAGTTTTTCCCCACCAGGGTTATTGTGAGGTATATTGGTATACCATTTGGGATAGACCTTTCACCTGTTTCTATGTGGGATTGTTTCCTGGAATGATTATAGTGTAAGTTACCTTTTTGGCAGCATAAGGACCTTTCCTTTGCCGCTAAGATGATGATGGTGAGAAGGATTATTCAAGCATCCCACATATACTATGTGTCTTGTTGGCTTCCAAGAAGGGCTCACTTTTGTTGATTGGAATATATTTTGTGCTTATACTTATGGGCCAAGTATGGTGGGGCTTGTGGTATTCCCATGGTCCCTTGGGTAGTCTGTATGATGCCCAAGGATGAGGGGATCCTTGTTCTGATTGTTGTGGAAACCCAAGGAAAGATTTTTGCTACTAAATGGGTGGTTAGGTGTTTAGAGGGGTCATCCCCTTAGTAGGTTTTGATGAGACATAAATTTATTTCAGCCCAACATGTTGGAAAAGTAAAGGGATAGTTCAATTTATGTGATATCATTTTTTCTCCTCATAATTTCAAGATTTGAGGGTCCTTCATCTTCAGGAGTATCTGGACAACTTGGAGGATGGTTGTAGATTTGGTTCATTGGTAGTGATTGGGTAGCAGATCAGGTTGGGATCTGGATATGATGCTGATTTGGAGTTGTAATTAAGAGGGTACTTGCACATTTGACCTCCCTTGTTTTCAGGAAAGGAGGATTAGCGGAAATAATATTTTCTTCTAGAGAGATATTTAGGTTTCCAAATCTCGTTCTTGGAAGACCTGGTGTTCAATGGCTAGGGAATTTACATTGTATTCTATATATCAGCCTACCTTGATGGACATTATTGGGCTCATAGCCCAAGATGATATTTTTAATATGAATATTGATATTCATGACATGTCCCTTTTGGAAAGATTAGGAGTAGAGTTTTGGACGTCTCTTGAATCTGTATGATTCTCGTAATCTCTACTCCATTTTTCATTAGTGGCATGAATTAAGTACCACACTCAGTTCGAGGTGCATTTATTTGGATCTAGAGAGCTGGATTCGACATTTTCATGGGGTCTGGTCAATTCAATTTTTTTATAAGCTCCGAGTTTTTTCTTGGTTGGTGATCTACCAAAGTCTCCCCTCCAAGGCCCCACTAGCCAAAAGTGGTATTTCTAATGGACTTTGCCTCTCTTGCTTAAATTCATAATAATTGAAGCACATATTGTGGGAATGCTTCTTTGTGAGATCTTTTTGGGCCCAGGCTCAATCTTAGTTGGAAAACATCCTTGAGGGAAATTTGCATTAGCAGGCAATTTTGTTTGGTTATTCTAGATTGATGATTCAAGATTCCTTGGATGGTATTAGGAACTGTTTGAGAGTTTATGGTTTGTAAATAATTTGTATACTCCATTGCAAGTTTTTTTTTTGATAATGAGGTTATTTCTCAGTCAAATTTTGTCAATTATGGCGAGATGAGGTGCATATGTGTAGCATTTCCAACATCCAATTGGGTTATGCCACATAATTGTTTTGAACTGTATACAAAATTAAAAAATACACACATAAAAACTCTTGCAGAACTTTATATATAATACTTAAAACAGACAAATACATTATGCAAATGCACAGATTCATATAGAATAATAATAAAACTACATATGCAAAACACATAGGAAAAACCCATAAAAATAAACGCATACATAATAATGCATCATGTAATTTAACACACAATTGACACTTATCTTAGTAAAAATATCACCAAATGTGTGCAGACCTTCCACATTCCTCCCAACCTTATACCACACTACTCAAAACTCTCAGTAGTGGGTCACCCCCGAGCTGGGACTAAACTCCACTCGGGTAAAGGGATTCCTAACCAGGCTGATGTATCTCAGACAACAGGAAAAACATATGTCACATGTGCCCACTCGAAACAACAACCTATAGTCCCTTATTCGCCACATGTTTGTGCCACCCTAGGTAGTGTGCCCCTTCTCTTCTCAACAATCCTTCGTCTTCCCCACTTCCTTTCCGGGATTCAACAATAGGCCGGACATAAAGTATCAAAGCCATGTAGCTATAGTTTGGCACCTTTGGGAAATCAATTCCCAACAATTCTCTCACCTAGAGAGAATTTCTCACGGGCCTGACAACCCACCTCTTTAATATCCCATGGGCTTGACAACCCGTTTCTTCAGTCCAACTCCTAAGATAACTAGGTATAGGTACAAGTACGGGTACAGGTACATGTACAGTGACAGGAAGGTAAGGTATGGAGGTGTTGAGGTCATTTCTCGCTTCTGAAAATTTCCCTCCCCTTTTCTATTCTCCCGAATTATTTTCTCCCTTTCTTTTCCCCCTTCTACACTTACCCATTTTTCCCTTTTCTTTTTTCCCTATCTAGTTCTAACACTTAGTCGCATTTTAGACCACGAGTTCCTGGGTTGACAGAATTAAAATTTCTCACCTCCATCTACAACTTCACATCATGACTTCGACTGACCGCCATGTTGTTCCATACTTAGCCGATTCTACGATTGCGGGTTCTTGGGTTGACGGGATCAAGCTTTCATGTTCCCATGTTCCTTGATAGACACATTGCACCAAAGATTTCTATGATCTACATTTTGATCCCCGAACTCCCTGAACTTCCTAAGTGTCATTCCACCTACATGAATCCATCCGACCGCCGTGTCGTCCCACACTTAGACAATTTTTAACCTCATACCATCGCGAGATCTCAAGTTTGCGAGTTCCCGAGTTCACAAAAATCTCAAGTCACATATTGCCCCCGTCCATCCTCGCCACCCTCGCTCCTTTCCCAATGCACATTTACTATGATTTTAATGCTAATAAATTACCATACATGTTTGAAGGGATGGTCATTAATAAGAAAAAGGCTCGAGGATACCTCCTATTAAAGTGCATTAAAACATGATTTACAAAGGATTGTATCATCTCCCTCCAACACTCACTCCTAACATAATTTGGAGCAAGGGAACATTCTCGTCAACTTATGGTAGCAACTCGACAATAGTTCTATGGAGATACATTGAATATTTTTGGATGCGAGGATTAGAGTTTTCAGTGGTCCAGGAAATATTCCTATTATTCATCCCCTTCTGCCCAGAAGGAAATAATCTGGATGTATGGAATTGCACGTGTAGGGTGTGTATCGAAATTTTTTGAATGCAAGGAGTTGGTCGCCTAGTTCGCTGAGAGATACATTCCAAGCCAGCAGATCATCCATTTTTGGGACCATTCCCCTGTCTCTCTGTCATCTTGGGTTTTCCGTAAGATGTTGAGGCTTCTCGAGCCAACGCTCACCTTCAAAGGTGAAGATTGTAGGGAGCTCTTAAAAAAACATGACAATGGAATTGAACTCTTACTTGAATTCCTAGAGAACCTAGTGGTCGTCCCCAAGGACATCAAAAGATTGCAGGTTGGCTCATTTAAAAATCTCTTCTGGGAAATTGCATGGATTTTTACGGGGATAAAAGGACAGGAAACCACAATCAACATCTCCAAGATGATTCTTTACATTATTTATTTTATATTCAAGGAACATGGCATATTCGATTGGGGTAAGTTTATTTCCATTGGAATCTCTTCCCAATCGGTGCAATAAAAGAAGGAGAAGAAATTTTTTATGTCATCTTATTTGGTTTTTGTGATAGCACATTGTTGTCAGTTCCCAAGATTATTTGTCTGCAAGAAGAAAAACTATGAATTTGACCCAGTAACCTTCTGGTATCAAACATTGTGGAGGCACAAGGCATCCTAGCATTTTTATGAAGTCTTTAATGATTTTGTCTCATTTTTTAAAGAATTGATGTTTGGAAAAAATGCCCCTAGGATGTCTAATTAGGTGAGTAAGTTCTTGGATTTGAAGGGGACACTAGAACAAATGGAAAATTATAACGTTATAAGGATTTTTGGATCCAAAGAAAATCCTTCCTTCCTTCCATGCCACATATCTAAAAAAATGTTTGTTGCTGAGATAGCAAGGTAGTACACCTATTGGTTGCATTTTTTCCATGAAAAGAGAAAAAAGAAATTCATACCTCTGCCTTGGAAAGTTGGTGATTTCATATTCAAAAATATGAACAAGATTGATGAATTCACATGCCACGTCCACAACCTCAATTTAAAATATGTTGAAAAAGTAAAAGGGTTCGACCCTATTGGTATTTTTGTAGAGCATCTATTGGCTGTTGGTTTCAACAATTACTTCATTAACACTATTCTAAATGAATATGGAGACAATGCCTTAGGCACTCCCACTCATGACACCAACGACCTGAAGACAATGCTCAACACCAATGATTCGTACAAGCAGAGAGGAAAATTTCTGGGTGAGAAAAGTGCCCAATCCCTGACTGTCATGCCGAAGAGTACAACATCTCGGAGCATCGCTCCAACGACCTACCCAAGTAAGAAATTCACCCACAGTTCTTCAGGTGGAGGAGGAGATAAGAACCCTCCTTCTGACAAAATTGAAATTTATCATAAACTTCCCTTGAAGAAGAAAAGAAAAAAACATTGTTGCAAGAAGAGGAGGGACCTTGGGGAGAAAGTGATATCCACGACCTCTCCCTTGAGGATATGGAACTAGAAATTGACATCAAGAAAGTGTTCCCCAACTTCTACCAACTATAGAGCAAATCTCACTAGAACCCTCAGATGTAAATAATTAAGACCGATACCTTCGACGAAGAAGAGTCTTTTGCATTTTAGAGCGTTGTTTTTGACAACGAATCCAAAAATTTTATTATTGAGAAAAGAGATGTAAAGAATAAGAAGAGGAAATAGTGTTAAGAGATTAACCTATGGAACATGTGGCCTTGCCAAATTTCCCAGATACACCGAGCAACTGGAGATTCTCTAGACAATTCTATTTAAGGCCTTGAAGCAAAGAATGTCAAGTTAAAGGAGGGAATCAAAGAATTGGAGGAATATTTAATGCCCCTTCCAGTACTTGCTAGTCCTTTAGCAATGATCGGGCCTACCACACCTACAGAAAAGTTAAAAGGATCGACAAGTATCCTCACATCATCTCGAGGCTATGTGGAAAATAATATCAAGAAAAGAATGGAATTAATAACAAAGGATTGGGAGATGTCAAAGAGCATGGTCACTTTTGGAACAAGAGCACACACTTTTCATGAATATCTGCAAGTAGATTTGAAAAATGAGGAAGGTTTCTACCTCGATGCGGTTGTACCATTTGGTTTTAAAGTTACTAATATGAAATAATTGAGAATAAGAGAGGAGCATGCCCCTTCTTTGAACCGAATAAAACAATTGAACACATGCTGGAAGGAAAAGGTAAAAAACCTGAATGGTATTGTTCAAGCATGTAGCCAGGGCATAACTAGAACATAGGAATTATTCAAGAAGCTAACTGAGATAGATCTAGCTGGAAACACCAATGAGGTCCAAGAACCAAAATTGATACTCAACTTATTTTTCTTAACCAAGCAAGTATTTGATGAACAAGTTGATATATTTAAAGGGTTTTCATTTAAATAATTCTATGACATTCTTGAATATGGTGAAGATGATGTGGAAAACTAGCTAGTTGATTATTTGATAAAAAATTAAGATATTGAAGAAGCATTGTGGAACATTTAAATTGATCTAAGGGACTTGGAAGGTGAACTCTTCAATATAAAAATCCGGCATGAATTCAATGTGGCACCAATGAGGAGATACATCGAGGAGTGGCTCAAAAAGGTTGTCTACAAGCTCACCAATGAAGGGAAAAGGACGGTTGAGACGGTTCCTATAACCGTCGAGGAAAGCCGTAAAAGGAAATCAGTGAGCAAGTGACAAACCATGAGATACCATCATAGTAAGTTTAGACTGATCACATCTTTCTCTCTTTATCAAGCTCTTCATCCAGTTACTCCACCTCTTTAAATAGAAAGGTTTAATCGAAGACTGATATATTCCTGTTTATTCTTTCCAGGTCTTGTTGCTTTCCGCCGCTCACTTTCTTCTTTATATTAACTTCATTATTATACATATTTTCTTTATGGTCCACGGGAGCCCCAATCCCAGTCATTATGACAAACACATTTTAATTTTAGAAAATATGTATTGAACTATATATTTTTTAGAAATTCCAAGAGAGCTATTTTGGGAACAATCTTGACTGTACTTTGTAACCCTGACTTTCTTAATATAAAGTATTTGAGGTTTATATATCATTATCTCCATTTGATCTTCCCATGTACTACTCTGTCAAAGTTATCCTATGCATGCATATCATTTTATTTTATTTTTTATGTGATCAAAAATATTTAGCCCTACTATGATGGATGTGAGGAATTATGTTTATTCTTTAAATGTATGAATGTGTGTGTTTCCTGGTCCATTATCAGGAACTCTCTTTTTAAAATAAAATAAAAATATTTTCCTTTTTCCGTTATATCTATTTTACTTTCTGTTGACGAACTTCTTATAAAATTCCCACATTTTATAAATCTCGGATAGAGGAGTACTACCTCTATAAAAATGCAGGAGGATTCACATCCATGTGAGGTTTCCATTTCGGTCATGATGGATTCAAGCGTCAACATTTTTGGTGACCATACTAGGGACATGAACTGAAAATTAAGAACCTAGCCCAATGTTTTAAAATAAATATATGACTTTACCCTAGGGTAACCAACCCCACTTAGAAATTGGACTGAATAATCAATGCAGAATTTTACACCAATTGTATAATATGGTAATATAAAACGCAGAGACTCGAGAAGAGTTAGAAGGGTCCTGGAAGATCTTAGTCCAAGAATAAGAAAGAGAAATTATCCGAAGAAAAAGGAGAGAATAATGACAAGATCGAAAAAATCAAAGATTGGCTAGAGCAATACAAGAACAAGGTCAAGATTGAAGCTGGATGAATACAAGGGACCCATCACCTGAAGTAAAAGTAAAAAACTCTCTATCCCTAGAAGTGAAAAGTTTGATTCTAAAACCTCCTTAAAAATGGCAGCAAGAGACGAACAAACCCAAATCGAACATCATGAGGAGAGGCAAGGAGGCGAAAGAGATGCTGCAAGAAACCAAGGAATCCCAAGGTTTGGAAATAGAAGGAGGGTGAGAGATTCCCCTTTTAATCTCATGGGTGAATAACACGAACTCCCATTTCTCCCTAAAGGAACCTTGAAGGAATTTTATGGAGATGGGACAATCGATGCAAAGAGGCATTTGCGTTTATTTCTTGACATTTGTGACTTCCACCGAGTTGAACATGATGAAATCATGGTGAGGTTATTTTTGAAAACTTTATCAAAAAGAGCTTATGAATGGTATAAAAAATTGCCCAGTAGATCCATTCACTCATTTAATTACCTCAAAGCTATGTTCCTAAATATGTTTCCCCCCCCAATTGCCTACCATACCCTCCTCACAGAATTCACCCAGATTGGGTTAAGGAAGAACGAAAGGATATGATATTTTAATCTCAAGTTCAATAAGAAATTGAGTAGAATCCCAGAAGACAAAATACCAAATGACCTGGTCATTCTCAGTTTCTATAAGAATGCAATGCCCCTGAATATGAAATATGCCATCAGAACATCCTATATGGATACCCTGGAGGAAGCAATGACTAAGGCTACTGAGATGGAAGAAATTATGATTGAAATGAGTGTCGACCCCGACATTATATTAGGAAGATTACAAAGATATATGGGGGAATTGAATATTGATAATCAAGGAGCTTCCAACTTGAGAAGAAACAAAGAGTTTAAACCTCGAGAAGCTTAGGATCAAATGGCGGGAAGAGGAGTTTTTAAGGGAACCATACCTGATGTAATAGTTGACCCTGCGACAACACATGAAACAACGTAGAGAATTGAGATTGTGCAGATGAATAGAACCATCAAACAAATGAATAACAAAATAACCAAGCTGAGAAGGGGAGATAATTACATGGCAAACCCAAGAATTCCAATTCCCAAACAAAGGAGGAACCCTCCCCCCGAAAACAGGGTCAGATTCGAGAATACTGAAGGCCCACCAAGACCAAGGGTTCTCAGATAATCCACTCCAAATGCGGTTGTTTTGGATGATGTCTGTGATGAGCAATCGATCGAGAAATAAGTTTATTACTTACTTGATGAATGCTCTGATACAATGCATATGGACGATGCGAGGCATCCATGTACATATATGGAGAGGGAGAGAATGATCCTAACTCTCTAGAAAACGTCGCCCAGAGAAGAGGAAATGTAAATATAACAAAGAATAAAGGTGACTCCGACAAAGAAAAAGAAAAGGAAAAATCCAGTGAAAAGGTGTCGAATGAGAAGCTGGCAGTTGGAACCACAAAGAAACCCATAGTGACAATCTCAACTCAAATGACGTACAATGTCATGGAGGACTTAAGTAAGTTGAGGATAAACTTGCATTTTAAGAAGTGGTGAAGATTCCTCAACAGAGGCAGAATATCTTGAATTTGTTGGATGATCCATCGGAAATAATGGAAGTTGTTGTTACCACTCCAAAACAGAACCAGAGCCCATTGACTGCTAAGATGAGAGGTAAAATTCCACCCTTCTACATCTCAATTGAAAACCATGATGTTGCATTACATAACCGTTTAGTTGATATCGGTGTGACAAATAATATAATGCCACTCACGATCATGGAAGCATTGGGCATGAGATGCACTAAATATTATGAAACTGGCAAGAGCATATATGCCATCAATTCGAGAAAAGTGTTAGCATACAGAGAAATCAAAGATTTTTATGCATGGATTACAACAACTCCCCATATCATGATGGTTTTTAATATTATTGTGGTAGCCCTGCCTCCAAAATATGGGGTTGTGCTGGGAAGAGATTGGAGCTCCATGATTGGTGGATATATAATGAACGATGATAGTTGTATGATGCTACCATGAAAGGAGGGAGCAATGATTAAGTATCCCGAGAGCCCATAAAACCTTTCTCCTTCAAGAATAAGGATAATGAATTAATGAAAGACTACATAGATGCCAAGATCATAAACTATGCCATCTTGGACATGGATCAGAATGAAAACCTAGAACGAGTTCAAGACTTGGAGGTCCCAGAATGTGTTTTTGAAGGCTACTGGAGAATTTCATTCGATGGATCATGCTCTAAATAGGGGAATGGAGTTGGGATTTTTATCATAAGCCTAGATAAGATGACACATCATCACGCTGTAATATTGGAGTTTCCATGCATGAATAATGAGGCAGAATACGAATATTTAATCCAGGGGATGATCCTCACACAAGGAATGAAAATAGAACATCTCATTGTGACTGGCGATTCAGAGTTGGTCATCAACCAGGTTACCCAAAAATACAAAATCAAACAGGAAAGACTTAAACTTTCTTTCAAAAGAGTTAATGAACTGATGGAATCTTTCATCTCTTTCAATATTGCTTTCATTCCAAGGGATAAGAATCATAAGGTTGATTTGCTAGCTTTGGAAGCTTCATTATTAAATCCAGACAATATCCTAAGAAAATCATATTTCCAGCTGGAAAGGTCCTTTAGGCCATCTATGCCCGATAATATTGAGTACTTGCAAGTGTTTGACAATGATGAACAATTGGAAGATTTTTTGTTAAAATATGATGATGATGAAGATGATAAAGAAATTGCCGTCCCCAAAGACTGCACACAAGTTCAATCTTTTTTCATAAAATACGGTCATGCCAAGAATAGTTTTGAAGAAGTTTCAGTTCGAAAGGAACAAGAGACAAGAAAAGTCAGTATTGGAATGGACCAGTCCTTGAAATATGTCAATTTGGGAATCGATTTCACCCCCGAAGAAGTTGATCAATATGTCACCTTATTCAAGGAATATATTGATTTGTTTTCTTGGACTTATGATGACTTAAAGTCTTATGAAAAAAAAATATTCCAGCATGTCATTCCTTTGAGGGAAGAAGCCAAACCGGTGAACCAAAAAATAAGAATGATGAATCCCAAGCTGAAGCCTCTGGTAAAAATTGAGTTGGAAAAATTAAAGAAAGTAGGGATAATCTATCCCATCATACATTCAGATCGGCTTTCAAATTCAGTGATTGTCCGGAAGAAGACCGAGGAAATCCGAATGTGCGTCAACTTCAAAGATATTAACAAAGCAAGCTCAACAGATAATTTTCCTCTTCCCAACATGGAGTTTTTGTTGCATCAAGTTACGAGATTGACATGCATGTCTATGTTGGACGGTTTCTCTGGATATAATCAAGTTTTAGTGACTGAGGAAGATAGAGCAAAAACAACATTTATCACACCATGGGAAACATATGCTTACGCTAGAATTCCATTTGGTTTGAAGAATGTTGGATCTACGTTCCAAAGAGCCATGGATCATGCGTTCAATGGACTGATAGGAAATTTCATGGCAGGCTACCAAGATGACTTTATAGTGCATTCAAGCAAAATGGAGGATCACATCCATCATTTAAGAAAAGTCTTTGAAAGATGTAGATCATACTACATCTCTCTTAACCCAAAGAAATGCTTGTTTGATGTGACTCAAGGCAAGTTGTTGGGCCACATTGTATGTAAGGAATGTATTTACATTGAACCAAAAAGATTTAAAGTGATTAATGAACTCAACCCCCCGACATCAAAGAAGGGATTCTATTCATTCTTTGGGAAAATTAATTTTTTTCGAATATTTGTTCCTGATTATGCAAGCATTGTAAAACCCATCAATTTATTGCTGAAAAAATAACAGAGGTTTGAGTGGACAACATATACTCAGGAAGCATTCAACAATATCAAGGGGACATCACCACCGCTCCTGTCCTGATTAGTCCATATTTTCAAAAATATTTCATTATCTATTCATTTTCTACAGAGGCAGTTGTCGTGTCTGTTCGCACTCAGAAAAATAGCAATGGAGAAGAGCTCCCCATACATTTTATGAGAAACACTTTACACGACTATGATTTGAGGTATTCAGAACTCAAGAAATAATCTTTGGATATCGTAAAAGTTGTGGAACACTTTCAGACTTATATACTAAACTCTCATGTTATTTCCTACGTCCCCTTGTCCCCCATCAAGATGCTCCTAAATCAACAGTTGAGGGAAGGAAAATGGGCCAACTAGTTGGAAAAAAATAAAGAGTATGATATCGAGATCAAACCATTGAAGGAAATAAAAGGATAAGGATTATGCAAGCTTGTGGCGAATGGGGACTCAGTTGATGGAATGATTTCAATCTCATTCGGGGAACCATTAGCTGATTCAGAATGGTACGAAGATATCATATTCTATTTAAGATCTAGGCAATTCCCTGTTACAATGAGTTCCAAGGAGCAAAGAACAATTAAGATAAAGGAGAACCAATATGTATTGATTGTTGATATACTTTTCAGAAGAAATTTCGATGGTATACTGTTGAGATGCATTGATAATAATCAAGCTCCAACACTGATCAAAGAATTCCATGAGGGAATATGCGATGGACACTTTGCACACACTACAACTACTCACAAAATAATTAGAGCGAGATTCTACTGGCCGTCAATCTTCAGGGACTGGTACACCGCAATAAGGAGATGTTTTCCATGCCAACGGTTCTCAGAAAAAATGAAGAAAGTTGCGATGCCTCTGCATCCGATTGTGGTGGAACAACTGTTTTCCCAATGGGGACTTGATGTCGTTGGTCCGATTAATCTGAAATCTAGAAAAGGGCACATGTACATTCTAACACTACTGATTATTTCAAAAAATGGCCAAAAGCAGTGGTATTGAAGAGGTTTGATGCTGAAGAATTGATTGGATTCCTCAAAGACAACATTATGTCGAGGTTTGGTGTCCATAATAAATTTATAATAGACAACGGTTCGATATTCATTAGGTCAAAATTCACGGAGTTTTGCAGACAATATGGGATAATTATGGGTCAGACTTCGAATTAGTATCCATAAGGAAATGGCCTTGCTAAATCCACGAACAAATCACTTGTGCAGATATTGAAGACAATCTTTGATGGAAACTAGAGAAATTGGCACTTGAAGCTGATAGAAGCATTATGGGCAAGCAGGACAACCCCGAAAGATAGTACTGAGATGACATCGTATCTATTGGTCTATGGGAAATAGGAAAAAATTCCAATTAACCTTGAGCTTAACGCATTGATATTCGTGGTTAATACTGAAGATACGGAAGACACTTCACCTACTTAGAAAAGGATCAATCAATTGCTAAAGATTAAGGAGGAAAAAAGAAAATCCCTGAACCGTACTTCTCAGAAGCATCAATCATCAGAAAATATTTTGATCAAAGAACAAGTATGAATAACTTTGAAAAGGGAGAATTGGTACTTCTTTTGAACAAAGCCAAGGAAAATTCATCCATGCACACGAAGTTCAAAGCACTCTGGATCAGACCCTATGTCATCGAAAATATATTGGGCTTCAACTCAGATATGCTCCAAGGCATGAAAGGAAAAAGGATAATGCTTCCTATCAATGAGCAACATCTGAAAGGTTTCTTCTCCAAGAACTTTTCATTCTCATTGTATATAATTTTATTTCTAGTTTGTATATTCTTAATTTGACTCCATAACCCAATGGGCGGAAGCACCTGGTCACAAAAGATTCTGGATTCTTGTCAACCCACAGGGGGTCATCATCCCACAGTTGGAGCTTGTTGTTGAGGTCATTTCCCGCTTCTGAAAGGTTCCCTCCTCTTTTCTAGTCTCTCGAATTCTTTTCTCCCTTTCTTTTCCCCCTTCTACACTTACCCGTTTTTCCCTTTTATTTTTTCCCTCCTACTATCCCTTTCTAGTTCTAACACTTAGTCACATTTTAGACCGCGGGTTCCTGGGTTGGTGGAATTACAATTTATCACCTCCATCTACAAATTTAGATCATGATTCTGACCAACATCTGTGTTGTTCCATACTTATTTGATTCTACGATCACAGGTTCTCGGGTTGACGGGATCGAGATTTCATGTTCCCATGTTCCTTGATAGACACGTTGCACCAAAGAGTTTTGCGATCTACATTTTGATCCCCGGACTCCCTGAACTGCTTAAGTGTCATTCTGACTACATGAATCCATCTGAGCACCGTGTCGTCCCACAATTAGCCAATTTCGCGCCTCATACCATTGTAGGCTCTCGGGTTCGTGGGCTCCCGGGTTCACAAAAATATCAAGTTACATATTGCCCCCGTCTGTCCTCACCACCCTCTCACCTTTCCTAATGCACATTTACTATGTTTTTAATGCTAATAACTTACCATACAAGTTTGAAGGGATGTTCATTAATAAGCGAAAGGATCGAGGAGACCTCCTATTAAAGTGCATTAAAACATAATTTATGGAGGATTATATCATCTCCCTCCAATGCTCATTCCTAACATAATTTGGAGAAAGGGAACGTTCACGTCGACTTATGGTAGAAATTAGACAACAGTTCTGTGGAGATACACTGAATATTTTCAGGTGTGAGGAGCAGAGTTTTTAGTGGTCTAGGGCATATTCCTATTATTCATCCCCTTCTACCCAGAAGGAAAAAATCTGGACGTCTGGAATTGCACGAAGGGTGTGTCCCATAAGTTTTTGATTGTAAGGAGTTGGTCACCTGGTGCACTAAGAGATACATTCCAATCTAGCAGATCATCCATTTGCAGGACCATTCCCCTATCTCTCTGTCACCTTAGGTTTTCCGTAAGATGTTGAGGCTTCCCGATCCAACGCTCACCTTCAAAGGTGAAGATTGCAGGGAGTTCTTAAAAGAGCATGACAATGGACTCAACCTCTTACCTAAATTCCTAGATAACCCAGTGGTCATCCCGAAGGAAATCACAAGATTGTAGGTTGGATCATTTAAAAATCCCTTCCAGGAAATTGCATGGTTTTTTATGAGGATAACAAGATAGGAAACCATGGCCAACATATCCTGGATGATTCTTTAAATTCTTTATTTTACGGTCAAGGAATAAGTCATCTTCGATTGGGGTAAGTTGATTTCCATTGAAATCTCTTCCCAATTGGCACAATACAAGAAGGATATTTTTTTTTTATGTCATCTTATTTGGTTTTCACGATAGCGCATTGATGTCATTTCCTGAGATTATCTATATGCAAGAAGGTAAACTATGAATTCGACCCAATAACCTTCTGTTATCAAACATTGTGGAGGCTCAAGGCCTCCCAACATTTTTATGAGGTCTTTAATGATTTTGTCTCAATTTTTAAAGAATTGTTGTTTGGAAAAAATGCTCCCCAAATGTCTGACCAGGAGAGTAAGTTCTTGGATAGGAAGGGGTGTTGGCATAGGGTCAGACCCAGGGTTCAACGCTTCAACAATGCACCACCAACACCCTAACTACCAGCCCTTTAGGCAACACCTGTGAAGCAGATTAAGTTTCACCTGAGGTAGAGGCAGGGGTGGTTGCAAGACTCAAATGTCTGCAACCTAGCTAGGACATAGATCCATGATTATACCACTTAAAAAAGCACTTAACAGTTAACATTCATCAGTACTTAACCCTTATTCACATTTCATATCCAAACCCTAATTAGAGAACAACGTAGTATTCTACCAGATCTAATACATCTAAGCACTTAGCACATGAAAAAAGATCAGATCTAACATTTATTCACATCATTTAAGCACTAATATATCATACTAGATTCATCTAAACATTCATTACTGCACTTAAGCTTAAATTATATACACAAGACAATAACTAGAATGCACAAAGCAACCATAACGCCAGATATACGTGGTTCACCCCGGTGTGGGGCTACGTCCACCAACTCTTCGTCTTCTTTATTATCTTCTGTCAATCTCCTTACATGCACAAAGCCTCAAAACCCACTCCGCATAGGACAGGATATCTGTGCACACCTTGCCAGATCATCCTTCCCCGAGCTAGGTTTAAGCAAAAAGCCTTCTTACAATCACTTGCACTTAGCTTTGCAAGTCTCAACATACACTATGCACAAAGCCTTTGCAATCACATAGATAGAACTCTAGCACTTAACATCTTCTCCTTTCTTTCATCGCCTAGCTATCTATTTATACATTACAAAATGGGCCTAAACACGGGTAAACCCATGGGACGACATCCCATACCTGTTACATAAACCCTAATCACTAAAGCTTCCCTAAAAGGGGTCGAGATCCTACGATCTCTTCTTCGACTTGTGCTCCACCTTCGCCCAACTGTCAAAGTCCCAAAAGAGGTCAAACATGAACAAGGAGCTCCAAAACTTGGTCAAGGGCCAACAGGCCGCCAACACTCACTTGTGACTCATCCGGAGTCACTCTGGTATGGGTAACTCTACCTAAAAATCCTCGAGTTTGGCTCGAGCTACTTCAACCTGTTGTTGCGCCAAGGCCTCCTGTTCAACTAATTCTTGAATAAATGCCTTGTTCATAGGTCCTTCTAAGTGTTGTTCTACCAAAGTGACTACTCATTCCATCTCTACTCCTCGACCTTCAATCTCCTCAAAAAGTAGGCAAGATGCATTCTGTACTGGCTAGAGCTTCTGAGTCACTTCCATGAATTTTCCTTATATGGCATGGACCTGTTGTTGAGCCATGCGCTGTTCTTGGGATATTTTCATTCGCTCGACTGCTGACAATGTCTTTAACTGCACTTGTACTATTTCTACTTGTTTCTTTTCTTCCTGGAGCTGTGACTCTAGTGTTTTCAGTTCAGGGTCCTCGTTAAGGTGCTCATAAGTCTACGCATTGAAACTACTTAGTTTTTTACATTCCATGACTAATTCTTTGATCCTTTCAACTACGCTCCAGGAAATTTCTTCTCTTTGGTCTCGCACTTCCTGTAGAGTGCTTGGCATTGTTTATAGCTATAGTTGTGCAACCCTCTGTTGAAGCTGCTCAATGGCTTCCACAAGCTTCGCCACTTGAATCTCCATCGGGTCTTCCTCCATTTTCTCTAAGCCCATCACAAAGCAAAGTGCTCTACAGACTACTTCTTTAAATCCAACCTACTCTATGAGCAACTGCTCTTTCTCTTGTTGGGTTTGTGCTCTATCCTCTTCGAACTTGATTTCGAGGTCGTGCTTCTCTTGTTGCACAACTCAATGTTGCTCTATGATTTCCTCTTGTGCTTGCTTCAGAGCCATTGTGGCCTATTCTTTTTCTTCCTACATGCAACGAAGGCGAGCTTCAGTCACATAAACTATTATGTGGAGTTGAGAAGGCTCATCTCCCAACTCTGGTTCTTCTGGTGGTGGGGGCGCAGTGGACACTGTGCGGTTGGAGTGAAGGGCTTGTTGTACACCTCTTAGCTCTGTCTCAATTCTATCATACATGGCTTCTTGTTTGGTTTTAGTTCTCTGCAAAATATCTTCCGATGCATCTGATATAGTTGCGATAATGAAGTCGAAGTCATCAACTGTGAGTACAGTCTGCAGCTTCAACTTACTCGCTTTGGACTTCTTCCGCGATGTAGGTTCTGTTGGGGAAAAATTTCTTTTCTTGGATGTCTCTACCTCTTCAAGGGGGTTCCTAGACGGTGTTACTTTGCCTTGCTTCAGCTTGTCTTCTTCCCCTTCTTTCTCTTATTTTTCCACTTCGTCATCTCCTCCTCTGCTAGGTGAATCTGGTGCAATATCTTCTGATGTGCTATGTATTTCCTGTACATATTCCTTCTTTTTCTTCCTTCTACTGCTGGGTGCATCATATTCTTCACGAGTAACCACCAGACTTCCAATGAGGTTGGGATCGGATAGTGTTTCTTGGTCGATTGGTATAAGGAACTATGTGGGCCATTCCTTAGTGATTTCTTCCAGGTCCTCCTATGTGAGATTGTAGTAGGACTGAAGCTCTTCTTTACTTTCGTCTGCGTGCAGAGTAATATAAATAAAATGCCTATCTGCGCGAAACTTCATAAGGGGACTGAACCTGTCCAGGGTATTTGGTGTCATACTAGGGAAAGATTGAATAGCCCTCTTCAGCTACAGGTAGTAGGTATGGAATACTGTGTTCGACTACCATTGTTTCCCCATATCACTTGAACACCAGAGCGTTGTGAACTTCGTAGCTAGTGGCTTGAACGGTTCAATGTCAGGGACGGTCACACCTTATGGCATCTCCCAAGCAGTGAATGCGATGAGGATCAACAACCAACTAAAATGGAACTCATAGCCCTGATCCTGAGCTTCGCGACAATCTAGTTCTAACTAATTAACTAGGTAACTAGCCCAGTTCATCTGTAGTCCTTCCATGCATTTTCCTGTGAGGTCAACGACAAACCCTGTGACCTACGTAGGTCTGTTCTTTATAACTAGCTTACCAACAATCAACTGGAAAGAAAGGCACAATGTGTCATTCTGAATGGAGGCTACCTTGTATCCCTGCGTCCCTTTCTCTACATCGTCGTAGGTGTCTTTAATCTTCTGTGCCAGGGCACGGTCTGCAGCCTTCCCTGGATAAAAGTCTTGCAGGTATGGTCCCTACATGCTAAATACAATGATCCTATGGATATGCATCGGATCAACGGTGATGTGCCTGTCTAACCATAGATACCTGCCATGGAAACATGACAACAAGACCCTAACGCATGTGTTAACCTCCTAGTGCCTTCCAAAATGTGGTATCTTCATCATGTTCAAGACAATGGAACTCGCAATGTCCATAGTCCACGGTTGAGGGATGATCTTCGACTTCTTCCCCTTGGTCTTGGTCAAATATTTGTGAGGCGTGATCATGTCATAGCTCTTGCGGTCTCCTAGGTTATAGTCACTGATCTTCAAGGTTGGAATCTTCTCCAACTTCGGTCTGACTGCTTGTATTCCCTTTGGGAGGCATGCAGTGATGACTGTGTAGTCAAAGTCCCTCGGGATGCTATCACGACTCACCACACTGGCCAGGGGTGGGATGTAGTCGAGTAGGATGGATGGAATTAGCTTCACATTCGCCAAGTCATCACGATGCTTGGTTCTTTTCTTGGTCGTAGCTCGGGATGGTCTAGATCCACGAGTAGTCGACGGGGAGGTTTGCACTCCTCGCATCGATGAGGCTTGGATGCCTGTGGACATCACCTTCTCAGCCATGAGGTCTATTATAATCTCTTTGACATATTTTTCTGTTGTGCTAATTTCATCTGATATCACACTCGAGATCTAATATCTCAGGTCGGTGAACAATACTTAATGTAACAAAATGGATGGTGAGGTATCAATGATCACTGCTCGAAATCAACTAGTTATTTGCGGGCTCGGATAGTCACAATTGGAAAAAGTGTTCTCAGTGCAATGCTCGACGAGATAAATATATAACACTGTAATAGTTTCTTTCAACGGGTTGCAAAGCCTTATTCAATGCAATTCCATCCGTTATGGCATGGTCCCAACGGTCCAATGGAGAACTTTCGATCCATAACTGATTTCCTAACTGTTCGGGAACATCGATTGAATGGTCATATTGTCTCCAATTGTCATATTGCTTCGTCATGGTGAAGTGCTAATCTGTGTTGTACTGATATTCCAATGAAGTTCGAGTTTTGGAAACCTTTCTTCTGGGAATTATTCTCTGGAACTTCTTGCAATTTTTCTAACTTTTCCCTCTTCTTACTAAGCTTTCTAACCTTCTTTCCTATGATGTGAATCATTGGTTTCCTCTTTCCATTATCATTCTTATCTCCTCTGGGCATGATAACTTTTCACTGTGGAGGGTCTTTCATAGGGTTCAAGGGTAATAATTCTTCTCTTTCTGGGGTAGCTGCTCTACTCACTTGTACAGACAAGTATCTCCAATCTTCACTTGTACAGACAAGTATCTCCAATCTTCCTGTGTCCTTTCAACTTCGACATCCATATATTTGGTATTTAGTAGCTTCGACTGGTTCTCTTATTCTTCTAGTAAGTGAGCTATTTTCCTAGCCATGAAATCGCTTAGTTCTTGCTTTTTCTATTCTATATCCTTCTCTTCTTGTTTCCTTCGTATATGATCTTTCTCAATCCAGGTTTTTCCCATCAAGATAGAAAATGGGGCGCTGTTATCAACAAACTTAACGATCTCAAATTATTCTTCCGTCGAAGTGCCATGAGCACTCATAGATATCTCGGTAAGTCTTCCACATAGGGTTATCAACTTTCCTCTAAATAATCCTATTCCTCCTAATGAAGGAACAATAGCAGGATTTCCCAAAATTTCCCAAGTTCTTTCTGTCATGATATTCACCTGTGTTTCCTCATCCAGGACACAGTCTATGTCGACGTCTCCTATTCTTGTTTCTATGTACTCTTTCTCTTTTAAGACCTCTGATAAATTGATATTTCCATGGTCATTCAAGGTTTCTTTCATCTGTAGTAATACAACCTCTAATTATTTATAGCATTTTATCATATCCTTAGTTTCTTGGCTTGTCTCATAGTTTTCTTGTTTCATATTCATATTTTCAACTTTAGCAATCATTCTAGGACAATCCAAAACTTCATGGTCCATAGATTTACAACAAATATAACTAGGTCTTCTACCAGGGAATTCCTTAGCAAGATGTCTTGGCCTTCTACAACTGTAAGAAAGGGTTAATCCTCTCTTTCTCTTAAATGATCCCCAATATTTCCTATACCGCCCACTGAGATCACAGTAACTAACTTGCAAAAAATTCTTTCTAGGATCCTACATCCATTTGTTAGTCCAAACATTCTTTCTATGCATAGGAATAACATATCTTTCATTGCTTCTATCAGATCTATTTGTATCAAATATTCTTTCTTCTAACTGTGCCCTAGTTTTCAGACTAGGTTTTTTTATTATCAAACATACCTAGATTCATTCTTTCGAAACAAAAAATTTCACTTATCTTACGTTTATTAAAGCACAAAGCTTCAACATCTTACCTCTTTTCTTCAGATCGAACTTCTCTTCTCAGCATAAATCTTTGCAAGTCAATAATGCGCAATAAAGCACAGATCTACGCACACAACTTTCTTTTCTTCAGTTCCCAACAATAACAGTTTCAGGTCCCAACAACGGAACCATTTGTTGGAACAGGAGCAGACCCAAGGTTCAATGCTTCAACAATGCACCAAAAAAACCCTAACTGCCGACCCTTTCAGTAACACCTAGGAAGAAGATGAAGTCTCACCTGAGGTAGAGGCAGGGGTAGTTGTAGGACTCAAATGTCTGCAACATAGTTGGGGCACAAATATGTGATTATACCACTTAACAAAGCACTTAGAAATTAACATTCATCAATAATTAACCCTAATTACAGAACAATGTAGTATTCTACCATATCTAACACATCTAAGCACTTAGCACATGGAAAAAGATCATATCTAGCATTTATTCACATCATTTAAGCACTAAGTTATCATACTAGATTCATCTAAACATTCATTACTTCACTTAAGCTTAAATATTATACATAAGACAATAACTAGAATGCACAAAGAAACCATAACACAAGATATACGTGGTTCACCCCAGTTTGGGGCTACGTCCACCAACTCTTTGTCTTCTTTATTATCTTTTGTCAATCTCCTTACATGCACAAAGCCTTACAACCCACTCCGCATAGGATAGGAGATCTGCATGCACCTCGCCAGATCCTCCTTCCCCGAGCTAGGTTTAAGCACAAAGCCTTCTTACAATCACTTGCACTTAGCTCTGCAAGTCTCAACATACACTATGCACAAAGCCTTTGCAATCACATAGATAGAACTCTAGCACATAGTATCTTCTCCTTTCTTACATCGCCTAACTATCTATTTATACATTACAAAATGGGCCTAAACATGGGTAAACCCATGAGCCGACATCCCATACCCATTACATAAACCCTAATCCCAAAAACTTCCCTAAAAAGGGGTTGAGATCCCGCGATCTCTGCTTCAACTTGCGCTCTGCCTTCGACCAGCCTGTCGAAGTCCCAAAAGAGGTCAAACATGACAAAGGATCTCCAAAACTTAGTTAAGGGCCAACAAGGGGACACTAGAAAAAATAGAAAATTATAACGTTATAAAGATTTTTGGATCCAACAAATATCCTTCCTTCCTTCCTTCTGTGCCACATATCTGACAAAATGTTTGTTGGTGAGATAACAAGGAAGTACACCTACTGGTTTCATTTTTTCCATGAAAAGAGAAAAAAAAAAATCATACCTCTGCCTTGGAAAGTTGGGAATTTCATATTCATACATATGAACAAGATTGATGAATTCGCATGCCACTTCCACATCTTCAATTTAAAATATGTTGAAAAAGTAAAAGGGTGCGACCCTAGTGGTATTTTTGTAGAACATCTATTGGCTGTTGGTTTCAACATTTCCTTCATTAACACTATTCTGAATGAAGATGGAGAAAATTCCTTAGGAACTCCCGCTCGTGACACCAATGACATGGAAAAAATACTCAACACCAATGAGTCGTACAAGCAGAGAGGAAAAGGTCCGAGTGAGAAAAGTTTCCAATCCCCGAATGTCAAGATGAAGATTACAACATCTCAGAGTAGCGCTCCAACAACCTACCCAAGTAATAAATTCACCCACAGTTCTTTAGGCGGAGGAGGAGATAAGAACCCTCCTTTTGAAAAAAATTGAAAGTTCTCATAAACTTCCCTTGAGGAAGAAAAGAAAAAACATTGTGCAAGAAGAGGAGGGACATCGGGAAGAAATTGATATCCACAACCTCTCCCTTGAGGATATGGAACTCAAAATTGACATTGAGAAAGTGTTCCCCAACACTGACTAACTAGAGAAAACGGCTCACTAGAACCTTTAGATGGAAATAATTGAGACTGAGACCTTCGGCGAAGAAGAGTCTTTTTCATTTCAGAGCGTTGTTTTTTACAACGAATCCAAAATTTTTATTATTGAGAAAAGAGATATAAAGAATAAGAAGGGGAAATCTCATTTAGAGATTAACCTACGGAACATGCGGCCTTTCCAAATTTCCCAGATACACCGAGCAATTGGAGATGCTCTAGACAATTCTATTGAAGGCCTTGAAGCAAACAATGTCAGGTTAAAGGAGCGAATCAAAGAATTGGAGGAAGTTTTAATGCCCCTGCCAGTACTTGCTAGTCCTTTAGCAATGATCGGGCCTACCACACTTGCATAAAAGTTAAAAGGATCGACAAGTCTTCTCACATCATCCCAAGGATATGTGGAAAATAATATCAAGAAAATAATGGAATTAATAACAGAGGCTTGAGAGATGTCAAAGAGCATGGTCTCTTTTGTAACGAGAGCACATGTTTTTCATGAATATCTGCAAGCAGATTTGAAAAACAAGGAAGGTTTCTACCTCGATGTGGTTGTACCATTTGGCATTAAAGTTACTAATATGACAGAATTGAGAAGAAGAGAGGAGGATCTCCCTTCTCTAAACTGAATAAAACAACAAAATTCATGTTGGAAGGAAAAGGTAAAAAACCTGAATGGTATTCTTCAAGCATGTAGCCAACCCATAACTAGAAGAGAGGAATTATTCAATAAGCTAACTGAGATAGATCTAGTTGGAAACACCAATGAGGTCCACTACCCAAAATTGATATTCAACTCGTTGTTCTTAACCAAGCAAGAATTTGATGAACAAGTTGAGATATTTAAAGGGTTGTCATTTGAAAAATTCTATTGCATTCATGAATATGGTGAAGATGATGTGGAAAACTGGCTAGTTGATTATTTGATAAAAAATCAAGATATTGAAGAAGCATTGTAGAACATTTCTATTGATCTAAGGGACTTGGAAGGTGAACTCTTCAATATAAAAATCTGGCATGAAATCAATGTGGCACCAATGAGGAGGTACATTGAGGAGTGGTTGAAAAAGGTTGTCGACAAGCTCACCAATGAAGGGAAAAGGATGGTTGAGATGATTCCTGTAACCTCCGAGGAAAGCCATAAAAGGACATCACTGAGAAAGTAAAAAACCATGAGATACCATCATAGTAAATTCATACTGATCACATCTTTTTGTCTTTATGAAGCTCTTCATCTAGTTAATCCACCTCTTTAAATAGAAAGGTTTAACCGAAAACTGATATTTTCTTTTTTCTTGTTTCTAGATCTTGCTGCCTTCTGCCGCTCACTTTTTTTTTTCTATGAACTTCATTCTTATATATATATTTTATGGTCCGTGGGAGCCCCAAGCCCAGTCATTATGACAAACACATTTTAATTTCATAACATATGTGTTGAACTATATATTTTTTAGATATTCCAAGAGAGCTATTTTGGGAACAATCTCGACTATACTTTGTAACCCATCCTTTCTTAATATAAAGTATTTGAGGTTGATCTATCATTATCTCCATTTGATCTTCCCATGTACTACTCTGTCAAAGTTCTCTTATGCATGCAAATCATTTTCTTTTAGTTTTTATGTGATCATAAAACTTTAGCCCTACTATGATGGATGTGAGGAATTCTATTTATTTTCTTTAAATATGAATGTGTGTGTTTCTTGGTCCATTCTTAGGAAATTTCTTTTTAAAAGAAAATAAAAATATTTTCCATTTTCTGTTATATCTATTTTACTTTATGTTGAAGGACTTCTTATAAAATTCCCACATTTTAAATCTCAGACAGAGGAGTACCAAATCTATAAAAACGTAGGAGGATTCACATGCTCGTGAGGTTTTCATTTCAGTCATGATGGATTCAACCGTCAACAAGAAGACAACTGAATGAGTGAGTGAATGATGGGAAAATGAAAGAAGTCCAAACTATATGTATGCATGTTCCCAACTTGACACTTGTCATGTTGAGAACTACTTTGTCCCACTTGTCCCCATCCTTAGAACTTAGGATAAAATAATTATCCATACTTCATACTTTAAGGAATATTAATATAATATTACTTTTTCACTTAAGCTCCCTATCTTAGCGCCTTATCCTTAACTTTTAGGCCCCTTTCCCTAACTAGTGGATTTTAGTCCCCCATACTCTTTTACATGGTTGGTCTGCCCTAGTGATGTAATTTTCATTAATATTTGCATGTAATTATATTTAAATTTACATTAAATATATATTGTCCTTCTGCATCCTGGCTCACCAGCCTCAAAACACAACATATTAACAAAGGCTCTATGGCCTCAAAATCATGCACACATAAGTTTGATGCATGCAGTATCTTGAAATGTGCATACTTCATCATTTTAGTTTGTAGTGCATGTGTGCACTATACCATGGAAGGTGCATGCAAAATGATATCAAACAACTCACCATATTAAGTACATTTTCATTTACATTTACAGTTGGGGTTCAGCCTAGGGGTATTACATTCCCCTCCCCCTTATTTGTGCATTGTCCTCAGTGCAATATATACACATATACAACCAAAATTTCAAATGTCCTAAAACAGATGCAGGTATTCTGCCCCCATAGCATCCTCGTGTTCTTAAGTTGCATCTTCAGGACTGTACCAGGTCCATTGGACCTTTACTAGCTCTATGGCTTTATTCTAGAGCTACTTGATCTTTTGGTCCAATATGCACACAAAATGCACTTGAAAGGTGCCTTCTTGCTTCACCTAAATCACATTCCAATCAATGACATGATTAACATCAGGTATATACTTTTTGAGCAATGATACATGGAATACATTATGAATAGACATTGATGCAGACAAGGAAAACATGTATGCTACAGGCCCAATCCTCTCTAGGATTTCAAATGACCCACAATATCGAGCTGTCAACTTTGAACAATTTCCCAACTTCATGGAACTTCTGTTGGCCTTTACTTTCAAGAATACATGGTCACCCACTTTAAATTCCCTGTGAATTCTTTCCTTATCAAAATAGTTTTTCTTCTTGTCTTGGGCCCAACCACTGCTCTATATACTAGGTTGTCCCAACTTACCAGTGTGTTGCACCTTTTTCCATAAAGTGCCTCAAATGGGCTCATCTTTAGAGATGATTGGTATCCATTGTTATAAGAAAAATCTACTAAGTGTAGGTAGTCTTCCCATTTTGATGGTTTATCCATCACATACATCCTCAACATATCCTCAATCACTTGATTCACCCTCTCTGTTTGTCCATCTGATTCTTGATGATAAGTTGTGTAAAATTCAAATTTGTTCCAAATCCATTAAATAATCCCTTCCAAACATTTGATGAAAATTTTGGATCTCTGTCAAACACAATTATCTTGGATATACCATGTAATCAAACAATTTTTCTCATATAAATATAAAAAATGTTGGTTTCCTCATGAGTGAACTTTACTGGAATAAAATGGACAACTTTAGTAAGCTTACCCACCACTACCATGATACAATCATGTTGTTTGTTTGTTCTGGGTAGTTTGGTGATGAAATATATTGTTACAACTTCCCATTTCCACTCAGGAATAGGTAATGGTTGTAGCAAACTAGTTGGGTGTCTATGTTGAGCCCTGACCTTTTGACACTCCAAACATTTGGAAATAAAATCAACAACTTCTTTCTTTATGCCTGACCAATAATATTGCCTATTGACAGTTGCAATAGTTTTCTGATAACCTAGGTGCCCAACATAAGGTACATTATGCATTTCTCTCAATATCTTATTTTTCAATTCCTGGGAATTTGGTACATAAATTCTACCCTTGTACATGATAATTTCATCATTTTCTAGCTTATAGTCTTCAGTTTTCTGCTGCAAAATATCTTGTTGTAATTTTGTTATTATTTCTAAGTATTGCAAATCTAATTTTGCAACCTCTATGATTTTGTCTTTCAAATCTGATTGGTACATGCTTATGGTTGTAGCATGCAACTCGTGCACCCTTCTGCTAAGTGCATCAACCACCTTGTTCTCTTTCCCTTTGATATGATTTATATCAAAGTCATATTCACTAAGAAATTCTAACCACCTTCTTTTCCTGGCATTTAGAGTTGGTTGTCCAAATAAATATTTTAGACCACTATGGTTTGTCCTCAACTCGAACCTTTTTCCCATGAGGTAGTGACTCCACATCTTCAAGGCATGCACTATGACTGCCAACTACAAATCATGAGTAGCATAGATCTTTTCATCCAAATTCCTTGATCCATAGCATACAACATACCCATTTTGACTTAGGACTCCACCAAGCCCTTCTTTACCTGCATCAATGCATACAATGAAGTCTTCATTTGGATCAACAATAATTAGTATTGGAGCACTTGTTAATAAATGCTTCAAGTGTTGGAAACTCTTTTCACAATCCAATGTTCACTAAAACTTTACACCCTTCTTTTGCAAGGAAGTGATTGGGTGTGTGTTGACGGGCGAAATTGACCGTCCGTCAACTGGAAGAGCGAGTTTGGTCCGAGGTTGTCTAAATAACCTAAGCCGTTTGGTGTAACTCATTCTGACGGGTTTAATGGCTCCGTTAGTCAATCTAAGAATCCTAAAAGAAACAAATAAAACAGAGAAGTAACTAACTAATTACTAAACACACTATATATATGTACATATGTTCAAATGTAACTATAGTGGTTGTATTTAAGCAGAATATATACAAGTCTCGTTTATTTACATGATTTACAAGATGCAAGTTTTAATCGAAACTTACGAAAATCGATGTGAAAAAGATTGCTTCTAGGAAGCAGATAAAGAAAGCACATAAAAATATTTATTGTTTTTCTTTTATAAATTTAAATAATCTTGCAAATTTTTTTTATGAAACATGAACATGTGGATAGTCAAAGATGAACCATACATTCTAGTTTCAATGATATGTAGATGACAGAAAAATACAAAGAAGCTATCATGTCAGTGAATTAATGAGGTGTATCCAAGCATCTGCATGAGTGGTGAACATCCAACTGCCATGTCCAAGAGAGAAATCTACAATGAACCTTATGATTACTCTAAATAAATTCAGAACATGTATTGGCAGCTTAGGTTTTAATGACAGAAAAGGAAACACAAACATAAACCTGTGATCTCATAATTATACATGATTACAACAAGATAAATCTGGAAGCAATCTATGCATTTTATCATTCAATTTGAAACTCAAAGATAAATCTTATTATTTAAATCGAAGATATAATCACAACATTTGTATTTTGATGAAGCAAATGATAGATGGTATTTATAATATAAACCTCCTACACATCACAGATCATTTAATCTAAAGATATCAGACCTACACATGTAACATGATTAAAAAAACATAAATAACAACATTATAAACAAAAGTCTAAAGCCAAAATGCATATATGTCGTTCTATTAAGTTTTTGGAATCACTTGTCCATTCTGTAGTCTTGGAAGAAATTGTTTGGATAATAGACTTTAAAGATTGAAAAAATTAATGCATAAATGATAATAATTAACCATGTATTGATAAAAAATACTAAAGTTATTTAAATCAATGCATCATCAATTATTCAAAGAATATGAAGATATTATATGAAAATAAAACCATTTTACTCATAGGACAAAAGCCATTAAGCAACCTGGAATTCCATATTTTTCTTTGAAAATACTCGTCCATTCTCCCAAAGATTCCAGCCATCCATTACTCCATTTGAAAAGAAATAAAAAGTTTACAAAAGATATAATATACAAAAGAGAAAGGAGAAAAATCCTCCTCTCCAATTCTTGGATCCTTTGGCTCTGATCTTTCTCATATATTTATAAAATGAATCAATAGTGTGGGCGTCACTATTAATTTCCGCCACCTGAAATTTGCCTCTAAAAGAGACCCAAATATCTCTCAAATCGTGCATTTGTTTGGGAAAATCTCTACGCGAAAGGTAAATGGGTCCATTTTGGTTCTGTATTTTCAACCGTTTCTTCTAATTCCTCACGGTTTGGCTACAATTAGTTCTGCAAAATCATCTGTCTAATCTTGACGCCTTTCCAAATTTTATCTGTTATTGCTCATAAAATTATTTGTAGCAATCCAAAATTATTTTTGGCAATCATCTTTAACGTATTTGGATAATAAAATCAAGCCATGATCAGATCCATATCAAATATTTGATAATAGAAACCCGTGAAACAAAAAGAAACCTAAATTAATAACCTAAAAATCGTGAATAAAACAAAATCTAGAAAAATAAAAAATGAATTTAAACTAACTATTTTATAATTTGCTTTCAAATATGATCTTAAAATTCTAGAAGCTTCAAGTTAATGGAAAAGAGAAAAATATTGATTTTTATTTTTTACAAATGATAGATAATTCTTTTATGAGATGGAAAATGAAAAAAGAAATTAATTAATTAATATCACCAAATGATTTCATGAAAATGAGAAACCAACCAAGATATTATTTGATGAAGTATTGAACACATTATTCAAAATAGTCAAACTTGCTAATGAGCAAAAGAATGAACACATAATCATGATTTAAACAAAAGTAAACATTTGATAAAAATTAACGTT
>JASDQU011104299.1:33138-43553 GCA_032191745.1 Picea mariana | reverse complement strand
TACTATCTAGATGCATGCATATACTTCTTGTTGTCCATTGTCCTCTCAGTTGATCATTGTTATTCTAAACATATTTCACTTAAGTCATAGGAGATGAAATGGGTTGAAGCTTCCTTGGGGTGATAACTTGAATATTTGACAACATCATTCCATCTCCTCCTTTTATGAGTAATATCAATCTCTCCTTATCCTCTCCACTAAGGAATAGTAAAAGTAGGAACTAAAATTTATCCTTGGCCAATTGAAAGTGATCATATGGAGACTCTCAACATATAATTTCGCTTTGAACAAAGTTGTCAAAAGCCTTGGCAATGAGCGAGGTTCTCTCCTTTGCAACTTATTTGGTACTTCATCCCAATGTAGTTGATCTGAAATGGAACTAAACAAAATAAATGGTTGTAAGAGTTAGTACACAAGTGAAATTCAACAATCAATGAATGTTAAATAAATAAGGAAAAGACAATGGAAGTTGTAAAGAATAAATGAAAGAAAATGAAAAAAATAAAACGTAAAAGAAAAAAAGGAAACATGAGAAAAAAAGAGGAATGAGAAATGAAAATGCAATGATGCTTGGCCATCCCATTACCCCCAACTCTCCTATATATTCTTATAACTCGAATATCAAAGGATCCATGTTGGTGAAATGAGTGTGCTATAAGTCCCTTGTTTACATATAATAAAGTATCAAAGTTGTTGAATCCTTGACTATAATGCAATCACTAGAAATTTGAAGAGAAAGAAAACTCAACATGGGTAAATAAAACATATAAATGATGGAATACTTAAAGGCCATCGATGTGCAAATTCAAGAAGCGAACAAGCACTTGAAGGAGAAGGTATATATGTTTGACCGACATATAACAGAGATGGAGAAGAACCTTGAGACCTTGACAAGATTGCTTCCATTGCTAAATAATTGATTCATTGAACGTTAAGACTCCCTCACTACTTCCATGACATATTGAGACAAGCATATAGTTTAGCTTGTGCAATTGGGAGAGAAGGTCATTCAAATGGATAATTAGCAAGAGGAGTGGTTCACTTAGATGATGGCTTGGTTGCACCAGGAATTGATAGAGAAGGAGAAGGAATTGGAAAAGCTACATGAGGATGTCTAAGAGCACAAGGAAACAAAGCAACCTTCCATTATGATAGAATAATCCAACACCATGATTGAGACAAGCATGATAAGTTCATCTTTTTTCAGACCTTTTTCAAGTCTAGCATTTTGGTGAATTTGAAGAGCATATAAGAGGAATTGGTTTGAAATTATTAATGCATATGGGCTACAATGGACAAGGGATAGGAAATAAAATATAGGGCATCTTGAGCTCCATTGTAGCCAAACCGAGGATTAAGCATGAAGGCCTATATTTCAATGGTAGAGAGGAAAAGACCATGAACACCAAGATCATATTTTTGATGGAAAAATACATGGTATAATGGGCCTACCCATCAAAAGGAGAAATAATAAATGAAGATGGAAACACACTATCATTCCACCCTTCTTGTGGTAGATTCTAGAAGGGTAGCGATGATAAAAGTGAAAATAATCAACCTACACTAACAGTTAGAAGAAGTGGGAATCTAATTAGTCAGAATAAGAAGTAGAAGACCAATAGGTATGCATAAGGTAAGGCATTCCTTGTTTTTCATTGCTACAATAAGGAAGGCCATAAAATTACCAACTATTAGTACTTAGAAGCATGTTCATTATGTGGGAAGAAATATCATCTTGAGGCATCTAGTTGGGAGGTGAAATCCACATGCTACATACCACAAGCCAAGCTATTTTCGGAGGAAGAATGGAAATAAGGTTTTGAAAATAAAAAAAAAAAACTCCGAGGCACCTGGAGAAAAGAAGGATGTCAAGCAGTCCATGTAGTGCCAACAATTTTTTCCACCATTGCAAGTTGAGTGGATATTGGGAAGCAACATGTTAGTGAATTCATTTGAAGCTTCACCATAGAAACCACACATTAAGAGAATAGTGTGGAGAGGGAAGAGTAAAGAGGATGAATAGTTCCCTACAACTCCATCCCAAGGAGCAAAGATTGTCCAAATATTTACATCAACATAGGAGGTCAATGTCATCAATAGGTTGATGCCAACATCAAGGGAACCCGTGATCTAATTATTTCTCTTGATATTGCAACAACATAATTGCAATACCCTAGTTTTGATTCCCAGTTCAACATTGTGTATGTACATGATAAATGGATATAATCTATCAAATGTAAATTGTAACTGAACATTGAATGATAATAAAACACATCATTGATTGTAGAAAAGAAGGACAAAAAAAATGGGGGCTATGACTCCACAAGAGGGGAAATACAAGGGGGCTTAAGTAGGCCCAGAAAAGGACCTTAGTAAGTGGTTTAACCCAAAGTATTGGTATCCTTAATTGTATCCCTTGATTATTAGATAATTTTTGTTTAATTAATCCTTGGAGGTTTTAGCTCATGAAGGAGATAAATGGGCCTTCATAAGGGGATGTGGATCCTTTATTCCATGCATCTTAAGGCTTATGTTTTTCCATGCAAGAAAGAAATATTTTTGGTGGAATGAATTGGAAGAGAGTTTGAAGGTTGGGTGATGTTCAACTCAATAGAGAGCCCAAACTATTGGGAGATTGAATTACCCTGTGAAATATCATTTTTTTGGGGAAATCAGGAGAATTATTGTTATACCCCTAGGCTGAACCCCAAGTTGTAAATGTACATATGTTTTATAGGTTGGTGAGATAGGATGTTTTGGGCCATAGTGGCTTTGTATATATGTTTTGAGGCTAGAGTGCTTGTGCGATTTAGGAAAATAAGCCTAACAAATGTAATATGTAATCACACTCGTTTTTATTAATAAAAATACATCACTGTTGCATACCAAATAAGACAAAAAGAGTACGGGGAGCTAAGACTCCACGAGAGGGAAAGGGGGATAATGGAAATGGGCTAAGTCAAGGGGGCTTAAGCTAAGGAATAAAATAATATTATTCCTAAGTCATAAGATTTATAATATAATTTATCCTAAGTTCCTAAGTGAGAGGAACATATTACCAAGTGGAGTCAAAGGAATTTACTAGAGTGACAAGTTTCAATATAGGAACATGTAAATATATTGTAGGGAACTTAGTGTAATTCCCATAATTCTTCCAATGATTCACCTATTCTATTTTCCATCATTTGTACCTTAGTTGGAGAGTGTAAGTAGAAGTTGAAGCTAATGATTACCCAATAAATCCTTGGTGGTTTGGGTTGAAGACGCAGGTTTTCAGGCATGTGGAGCATTCCCTCTGGGTGAGAGAATTGTTGTAGTGATAGCTTTTCCAGGTATGTTGGGCTAGTGGATGGATTTTTGCTAAATCCTTGGAAGGTAAGTGGGATAGCCTGAAGGACTGTTGAACAAAGAAAGGGGTACATTTCCTTGGGTGGGATAGGCTGTGGGGAATGCGAGGCTGTGAGATGAGAACTATTGTTGGAGTGTGCACCTGGGCCTGTTCTTTACTGTGTTGTTTTTAGATCTTAGTTTGACTTAGGTAGCCTTTTCCCTAGTGGAGTGATAGCCATAGCTTGGGGGTGACCTACTGTTGAGAGTGTATGAACAACAAAATATATGGTTGGGAGGAACATCTGAGGTCTACACACAGTTGGTGAATTATATAAAAAGATAAGCCCTATTTTGTGTGTGTTCACATGCTTTTTACAGTGTGTATGTTTATGTTAAATATGTTTGTTAAAATTGTACATAATTAGGCATGGATGTGCATGCTATTGTTAGTCTTGTATAACTGTTGCATATGTATGGAATAGTGGTTAATAGATGTTACCAGTTAGTCAATTTTAATAGTATTGGTAACAAAATTTGGGCACAAGGATTGAATCGTCGAACGCGCTGGTTGAATCAACATGCACACTAGGGAACAATTGTCATGTATGACACAAGGAGGGTTGCACATGAAGATTGCATCAATGAGTTATTTCCACAACAAGAGTTGGTATTAGAGGAGAAATTTTGTGTCGTGTGACTCAACTCGGAACTGGGTAAGTTACACTGTGGTATCAGAGAAATTTTTTTGGGTTGTTGGTAATGGGGGACGCTACATTGTGGTATTATAGATTTTGGTTCAACAATGGACCTATATGGGCTAGAGATCAACATAATGTTGGAAAATTCATCATCTCATCATTTCAACTATGTCAAATTTAGGGAAAGGTGGTAAAATATGAGTGAAATTCCCAAGTTTTTAGGCAAATCCAAGTCGAAATTTCACTTAGAATGGTTGTTATGGAGGGTGCATTTCATATTCCAAGTGATCAAATTGGCTTAGACAAGTGAGTTGGGAATTTTCATGATGGTCGCAAGTTGGAAATATGGAAAAATTAGCTAAGCGAAGAAAGGACTTACATGTGCTGAATTTTGGTGCCACACGGTGCAAAGTGTTGAATTTTCACTACGCTAGGCTCAAGCATGAGGTTTATTTCAATTTTAGCATTTAATTGAACCATAGAAAAATGAAGATACACCATTAACAATTGCTTCAATAACCAAGATCAGAAGAAGAAATACCATGCACAAGAACACAAGAAATATCCTGGGAAACCTTCTCAACAAGGGAAGAAAACCCATCAATCCTTTGCTATATTCTCAAGAGAAATACCTCCCACACCATAGACCTAGCACACAAAAGGGTTCTCTTAGAAACCAAGAAGGATAGTGCCCAAGAGAGGTGCGCACTTCAGCCCTAGAACTTGTACTTGATAAAATTTCCAAAATCACATGTGTGTTGTGTTTCCTCAATGGGGAAAACACCTTTATTTATATTAGACTGGACACATAAAAAGTGGTGTCTATTGGCACAACAACGCCGACCTCAATAACTCAGAATATAATTAATAATTACCATATTAATTTTCTTTTACATTAATTATCTTTCACTTTATGGTGGGGCCGACCTGTACCCTTTACATCATAATTAGGGTTATAGGTAAATCTAACTCTTAATAAGTTACACACACACTAGTGCTTAGCCACTAGGGGCATGTCCACCTATGATTAGCCACAAGGACGTCCAAATCAACAGATCCCTATCTCACTGAGTCTCACAAGAGAATCATCTGGACACACACTCACTAGTGCTCAACCACTAGGATCACGTCCACCTGTGCTCAACCACAGGGACGTCCTACTCAAAATATCTCTATCTCACTAAGTCTCACATGAGAATCATATGGAGTACCACATTGTCTCAAATCTCTACATAGAGGAGAACAATAAACCCATCACCTGGGATCCTTCACCCCTCATAGGGGTACACATCGTTTCATCTCAAATGACACACCCATCTTATGGGAATATTCCCCACATAGGGGCACACAATGTTCCATCTCCGTCTCAGAGAGAAGTGACACACCCATCTCATGGGAATCTTCCCCACACAGGGGAACACAACGTTCCATCTCCATCTCAAAGAGGAACGACACACCCATCTCATGGGCACACCCAACCCATGGGCTCTCTCACAGGCCAAATCATTTAGTCAGTGTCTTGGAGGATGTCTCACGCAAATGTAATCATCAACACTCCCTCTCAACTAGGGAGACATTCTCCATCAGGCCAAGTCTCTCACGGAAGTACTCTAACTTCGTCTTGGCAAGCGGTTTGGTGTAGATATATGCAATCTTCTCATGAGAGGTTGTTGGTCATGCAAGATCTTTGGTCCTCAAGATAAACAAGCTCGAGACCCAATTCTTTGTACTCTGACCTCGTTGGGGACACGCATTAAAATGACAAGGAGAAGACCGCTCTGGTACCATTGATCCATATTTTATGAGCAGAATGAAATGACTACAGATTATTAATAGATGCTTAACACAGAATAACAAAGATACAATAAAGCTGGTTTTCTATTCAATAAGGAAATAAGCTGAAACTGTAAAATGCAGTGGAAAACAAGTTTGCTGGAATGGTAGCGGCTTATCTCTGAGGAGAGATGTGACGGTTTCACTCATTCGCAAGAAGATAATTACAATGAGGCTCTGAATGCCTTTTTACAATAAAAAGGAGTTTCAAAAACCCTATACATTCAAAAACCTAACCCTAGGAGATGAAGCGCCAAAATTCATGTGGGCCTCGTTTGGGTAAGTTAGTACTTTGACTTCTCGGGGTCGTAACTTTTGCATACAATCTCCGTTTTAGGCGTACGATAGCCCATTGGAAAGATCTATCCGAGGAATACAACAGTTGCTGAAAATTTCATGATGAGATTTCCCAACTACAACATACCCAAAGAAACGTCGTTTAGGGCCTCAAAACGGCTCCGGAAGTCCAGGACCCGAAAAACTGCTAAAAATAGTAAATTACAAAAAAATCCAGAAAGTTGTTTTGAGCCAGTTGGAAAAGGTGGGTGGCCATCAATATCCACCTTGATCAATCCTACCTCCTTAGGAATCATGGTATTCATTGCGTTGAGTTCCCCCATCAGATGAGGAAATTTCTACTGAATTTGGCCTCGGGTGATCCACTTGCCTTGGTGCAGGAGTTGCCATGCTTTGATGACTCGATAAAGTTGGATCCTTTGTTATCGAGTTCCCTTGATATGTGTGTCCACAATCTGATCATTAGATGCCTATTGTATGCATTCGGGGTTGAGCTCTATTGGTGTCAGCCATTCTGCTACGTTTGAGGTGTCCAATAATGGTGGAAAATAAGGCCGAAGGAGGTCCACGTTGAACACTGGGTGCAGGTAAAGGAAAGGAGTGTTGAGATCAAAAGAATTATCCCCCACAACCTTGGTGATGGTGTATGACCCATAATGGAGTGGGCGAAGCTTCCGATGGGGTCCTGTAAGGCGTTCTTTTTGCAAGTGCAACCAAACTTTGTCGCCCACCTTAAACTTATGTTTCACTCGATGTTTATCATGGTGCTGCTTGTACTTGAGCAAGAGATGAGTTGACTGAGGTGATCACAAGGGGAAGTGAAACATCTATGGGACCCAATGGTTGGAATCCCAACCCCACCTGAAAGGGGCTATGGTCGGTTGAGCTATACAGGGCTCGGTTGTAGCTATGCTGGACATAGGGAAGGCTCTCATCCCATGTGCAAGGGTGCTTGGAATTATACATGTGCAGGATATGCACGATCATTCAATTTACGACCTCGATTTGGCCATCTGTGTGGGGGTGGAAGGCCATGGATTTGGTGAGCTTGGTGTCTAGTAGTGACCAGAGGCTCGACTAGAATGTGATGAGAAATCGACTGTCCTGATCTAAGACAATGGTTTGTGGGATCCCAAAATGTACCCAGACTCGTTCAAAGAAGAGCTTGGCAGTGGCTTCTTTTGTGATGTTCTTCTTGCAGGCAACTAGAATCTCCATCTTAGAAAAGCGATCAACAACCACAAAAGCACAGTCATTTTCTCACTTCGTGGACAGGAGGCCCGACATGTAGTCCATTGAGATGGATTCCCATGGCCTGTTAGGAGTAGGAAGAGGGGTGTAGAGTCCTTGTTTCTTAGTGTTCAGTTTGGCAATAGCGCAGGCAGTGCAGAACCTGATATAATTGTTGACCTCCTGTCGAAGTTTCGACCAGTAGAAATATTTTTATAGCATCACCACTGTCTTTTTGATGCCAAAGTGTCCTGCCACTCAACTGTAGTGGGATTCCTAGATAAGCTTTGCTTGCTCGCTTGATGGAACACAGATATGGCCCAAACGACACAACAACCCATCCTAAAGATGGGAATGATCGACAACTGCATTTGCACCCAACATTTGGTAGGTGGTGGCGAAGTCCGGGTCTGTCTCATAGAGTTGGGGGCATTCAGAGGTCTCATGGCCGCAAGAGTCTAGCACCATGGCGAGTGTCGCGATTGGCGGTCTACTGAGGCAATCAACGATACGGTTGGTGCTTCCTATTTTATACTTGATGTTGAGGTGGAATTGTTGTAAGTATGTGGACCACTTTTGATGGCGGTCATTCTGTAATTTTCCTTGTGTTTGCATGAACTACAATGGCTTATGATTAGTGTGGATGAGTGTCTCCCTCCCAAGAATGTAATGTCTCCACTGGCGACATGTTTGCACAATGGATTACATTTCTTTGTCGTAATTAGGGTACTTACAGACAACATCTGATAGTGTCTCACTATGATAGGCCACGGGGTGGTCGTGCTGAGTGAGAATGATGCCCAGAACATAGTCTGAAGAATCTATCTCGATCTCAAAGGGATGCTGTAGGTCTAGTAGTGAAATTACTGGGGATTAGCACAAACGCTACTTCAAATAATCGAATGCTTGTTTTTGGGACCAGCCTCAAAAACATTTTTCCTTTCCACCACCCCTGGTTATTTGGCTGAGGGTCCATGCAATATGGGAGAATCCCAACACGAACCTGCAGTAGAAATTGGCAAGGCCCAAGAAGCTGCGAAGCTTAGTGAGTGTGGTTGGGGTTGTCCAGTCAAAGATGACTTGGATCTTGGCTGGATCCACATTTACATCATGTTGATCAACAATGTATCCCAGGTAATGGACCCTGTCCTGTTCACGAGAAAAACAGTCCATCCGTTAACTGGGAGAGTGGAACCGGTCCGGGGTTGTCTAAATAACCCAAGCCGTTTGGAATGGACCACCCTGACGAGTTTAACGGCTCCATTGGCCGCTCTAAGGTCTCCTAAGAAAACCAAAGAGAGAATTGATCTGAGCTAAGTGATCTAAACTAAGGAAACTAGAAACTAAAAAAAANGTCTAAATAACCCAAGCCATTTGGAATGGACCACCCTGACGAGTTTAATGGCTCCGTTGGCCGCTCTAAGGTCTCCTAAGAAAACCAAAGAGAGAATTGATCTGAGCTAAGTGATCTAAACTAAGGAAACTAGAAACTAAAAAAAACAAACTAAAACAAACTAACTAACTAAATAAAAGAAATCAAACTAAATTAGAGAAAACTAGAAACTAATAAAACAAACAAAGAAACTAAAATACTAAACTATAAGTATGCTAACTATTCTATCTACAAACTACTAACTATTCTTATAATAACTCAAATCAACTATCTAATTATCAAGTTAATTACAGTTTATTCACAAATATACATTACATACAATCTACATATTTGAATAAACCTGTGAAACTAATTTTCTTACTGTCCCAAGACAGCGAAGGTAACTCTTTTTTAATTTTATGATTTATGAATAAGAAAGTAAACTAACTGAAATTAAAGCAAATCAAAATTATATCTATATTAAACTACTTAATAAAAGCAATAAACTAGATACTAATTGACCTGGAAATGCTCCAAGTCTGCCCTATGTATGATTGCTTCTAAGCTGTTTGGAGGAGAGAAACTCACACCAGTTGATCCATATGCTTCTTGTAAATGATCAGCTATGCTGCTTCTTGAAGTATGTTACAGGACAAACAAGACATAAAAGAATATCATAACAATTTTCTGATTATAAATTCCTGCAAAAAGGGAAACCTATTATGCAGCAAACTTATATATTACAGTTCGATTTATGAAGAAGACAAAGCTATGATCCAAAAATTGAACTAACAACTGTTATGTCTTTATCTATTTGGAAGAAACAAGATATGGATAAAAATAAGATTACATCATTTGCATCTGATTCAGATAGCTAAAGCAATACTAAACCATAAACAAAATGATATACAAAACATGGAACAAAGTGTCGATATATTGAAAAGCGGAAGCTATGACAAAACACCAATTCTGCTCCAGTTTGAATCAGAACTCCATATCCTTGTTCTCCCCAACTGAGGATGATCGATTATTACAAAATCATAAGTTTAAATAGGTTTCTCACAAGGTAAAACATCCTTGTGAATAATAGTAAATAGTTTTACACAATCTGGGAATAATCCCAAAATCCCTTAAACTAAGCAACTAAAAATGAAAATAAAATCGCTAAGATATCTTCCAACTACTCCTCATATCCATTGCCAATTCGAATTTTCCTGCAATAGACACCAAAATTCAAGTTAGAATAATGTTTTATTAGAAAAATAATGAAAAAAAATGACTTAACAGACTTAGCTACAGAATCATCTGATTCTGTAGCTGGTCTAGGATAGTAAACATGACTAGATATAAAATCAAATCAAATCGAATCCAATCATCTTGTAATAATCAAAAAATTATTGATGATTCAAAAACAATCCTTTCAGATCAAACCAAATTGAACAAAATACAACAGGGACTGAGTAGGAATACTCTGTTTCCCAATTAATGTAAAATCGAATCAAATCATAACCAGATTGTTCTATGAATGAAATCAATGGTAAACCAAATCGCATGAAATACAAACAATCATTGTCGATTAGCATAAGATTCATATCATTGCCAATATAGAAAGCCATTATGATTTCACGCATCACTGTATCCATAGAATCCAAACA
>JASDQU011104299.1:7912-23913 GCA_032191745.1 Picea mariana | reverse complement strand
CAAAAGATTTCATCAACGCGCCCTCAAACCATTGCTATTTGACTTTATAAACTTGCCATTGCATTCGTTGCATATCCAAAGTTTTTAGAACAATGCAATCAAGAATTTCTCCTACAATAAACAAGTCATGAACCCATAGAAACAAGAATAAAAACATATAAGACCAAATCCATCATAACCTTTATAAGATCAGAATAAGACCAGTAAATCTTCATGCTTACAGGCTTAGCAATCAAACAAATCAAATATGCAATCAAGGTAAGGACACGAGTTTGAAAAATCTTTTGCAGTCATGCGATCAACCAATGGTCAAGTGTCTTTTGTAAAAATCAATAAAAGACGACTACAGTCCAAACGATGAGAAAGGTATTTTCACACTTTCAGTTGTGAAAATTGAATCGAAATCAAATTGTAATTGTCGCAAATGAAATAAATGTCTAGTAGCACAATGCAACAATGATTTGTCGTAATCAGACAAGGGGTGTAGGAAGCTTTTTTGAGAGCAATCAAAAAAATTGAGTTGGCTACCAACATGTCCATGTCGAAGGAGCATTTTTCCAAGTTGGCATATAGCTTGTGCTGCCACAGGGTGTGCAGAACCTGCTGAATATGCTGCAAGTGTTCTATCCAAGACTTGTTGTAAATGAGAATGTCATCTAGATACACCACTACAAAAATATTGGTGAATGGTCACAAGCTATTGTCCATCATCCTCATGAAAGTGGCTGGAGCATTTGTCAAACCAAAGGGCATGACCAACCATTCAAAAAGGCCTTCCTTTGACTTGAAGGCGATCTTCCATACATCTGTCTGTTCTATCAGGACCTGGTGGTAGCCAGACTTCATATCAATCTTACTAAAGTATTTGTCCCCCTTGATTTGATCAAGGAGGTCGTCGATTCGGGGAATTGGGTACCATTTTCTGACTGTGATTTTATTCAGAGCCCAATAATCAATGCAGAGTTGCCAGGTTCCATATTTCTTCTGTACCAGCACGATTGGGCTCCTGCAAGGTGATGAGATGGGACGGATGTGCCTCTTGTGGAGAAGTTCTTGGATCTTTCACTTGATCTCCTCATTCTCTAACATAGAGCGGAAATAGACTGGCCCATTGGGAAGCGGTGCACCGGGGGTCATATCGATGGGATGATGGACCTGACAATGCAGAGGTACCATGGTAGGTGAGGAGAAGATATCCGAGTATTCTTTGACAACCTTATCTACTTTCCTCTGCTGTGTGGAGAGGTATCCCACAGAGACCCTGGATGTGGCTGTGATCTTTCACTCATTTCGAGAGTGAATCAAAAAGAAGAAAAACTTCCCCATCTGAGAGATGATCTTCCTTCATTGCTTGGCAGAGATCAAGGAAATAACACTAGGTGGGACTGCCTCGGGTATCTTGTACAATTTTCTGTTCAAATTAATAATAACACTACAAGGCCTAGAATCATATACAACATGACGTTTCCATAAATAATGTTGGTCCAAAAGAACATTACAAACTTTGAGAGGAGAAACATAACACAATACCCCATCTTTGAAGGGCTTGATGTCGTACGACAGTCGACATTGTTGGCTGACATGGAGATCGCTTCCTTGGCAGAGCCATCCAATGGTGTAGGGTTGTGGGTGCGGCATTGTCGATAGGGCCAACTGCTTGACAACCTCTGCTGAGATGAGGTTCTTCTGGCTACCTCTATCAATGATGAAGTGGAGCGGGGTGCCTTTTACCCACATCTGTGAATGGAAGAGGCACTCTCCTTCTTCTGGCTCGTCTGGTTCACCAGGCTAGAGATTGGTGGTAGCAATGGTGGAACTAGGTTCTGCGTCAATGATCCATCTTCCCCTTTCTGGTTCTGACTCAGAGTCAGAACCCACATCTGATTCAGAGGCTTTCACTTTGTCCCCTAGCAGCTACTTTGAGCGACAGTCAGCAGTGTTATGCCGAGGGATCTTATGGAAGTCGCACCACTTCTCGGTATCTTTCTTTGTCTTTCTGGTGTCCCTCTTTTCTTGTGTCTTGGACTGGTTGTCCTGATACTGTCCATATTTACTCTATCCTTTGTTCTGTGGGTTGGGGCTGCCCTTTCTTGTATTTTTTTGTGAGGGGTTCCTGGGCCCAAATTGTGGCATCTTTTGTTTGAGTTTCTGCTCGATTTTGACGGCATGTCGGTAGGCCATGCCCAAGGACGAGATGTCCATAAATTCCATTTCGGTCTAGATGTATCTATGTAGAGCACCATGATATTTGAGCACCAGATTTCATTTTGAATCTTTGATACACAACTTGGTGCGCAAGGTATGGAAGATATTTTTGAACTCTGGCACTGCTTGGTCTCTTTCTTTCCGCAGTGTGGTCCATTTGGTATACAAGTCATCATAACTTCCAATAGGGTAGTATTGTTCCTTAATAGAATCCCTAAAGGATTCCCAGGTGGTCATGATTGTAAATAACGAGGGTTCCTCTGTTTCCTTTTTCTCATAGAAAGTTTCCCACCAATATTTGACATGGGGAACGACTTTGAGGAGCGCAAAAGTAATATTTTCTCTATTCAAAAAGTTATGGACAAAAAAATACCCTTCTAGTATATTCAACCACTTTTCTACACCGTTTGCGTCTATTTGACCTTCAAATATAAGAATATAGAAGTTTATTTGTACCTTGAAGGGGGCGGCACCTCCGCTCGAAGAAGATGCATCACCTGTTGGTAGCCGCCGAAGGATTTGTGCGAAATTATCCGTCATCTCGTTCCTCTGTTGCGTGAGGGATTCCTCAAGAAAATTTTTGAAAGGATCTCCTGTCCCATCATATTTATTTTCTCCTACCATGAGAGGTCACTTGAGTGTGCGAGAGATTTGGTCCTCAAGAGAAACAAGGTTGAGACCCAAAACTTTGTACTCTGACCTTGTTGGGGACATGCATTAAGACGACAAGGAGCAGACCGCTCTGATACCACTGATCCAGATTTTATGAGTAGAATGAAATGACTACAAATTATTAACATATACTTAACACAGAATAACAGAGATACAATAAAAATAGTTTTCTATTCAATAAGGAAATAAGCTGAAACTGTAAAATGCAGCGGAAAACAAGCTTGTTGGAATGGTGAGGGCTTATCTCTGAGGAGAGATGTGATAAGTGCACTCATTAACAATAAGATAATTACAATGAGGCTCTGAAGGCCTTTTTACAATAAACAAGAGTTTCAAAAACCCTAGACATCCAAAAGCCTAACCCTAGGAGATGAAGCGCCAAAAGTCATGTGGGCCCCATTTGGGTAAGTCAGTACATCAACTTCCTGGGGTCGTAACTTTTGCATACGATATCCGTTTTAGGCGTACGATATCCCGTTGGAAATATCTATCCGAGGACTACAACAGTTCCTAAAAATTTCATGATTAAATTTTTCGACTGCAACATACCCAAAAAAACGTTGTTTAGGGCCTCAAAACGGCTCTGGAAGTTCAGGACCCGAAAAACTGCTAAAAATAGTAAATTATGAAAAATTGCCAGAAAGATGTTTTGAGCCAGCTAGAAAAGGTGGGTGGCCATTGATATCCACCTGGATTAGTAGATATCTCAATACATGATTCACTGCTATCCAGTGAGTCTGTCTCGACCGATTCATGAACTGACTAAGTACATTCACTACATAGCATATATCAAGTCTGGTGTTAGCCAGATACATCAATGATCCAATCAATTGTAGGTACAAATGTGGGCCAATCTCTCCTGGATCAGTAGAAGTATCATTCATTTTCTTCAAATCCATCACCATTGATGTAGGCATGGATTTTCACTCTGTCATACCGAACTTCTTCAATATCTCCACTTTATATTTTCCTTGACTCAGGAAAATCTTATCAATATTATGCCATACTTCTAGTCCCAAGAAGTAGTGCATCATACCCAAATCCTTCATCTCGAATTCAAAAGTCAATGCTTGCTTGCATTCAACAATAAGTCTCAGTGAGGAATAAGTCATCCACATACATGACCCAGATTAGGCACTCGTTAGCAACAATATGATAATATAGGTTTGGATCAACAACACTCTTGCTGAAACCCAAACTCATCAAGAATCCATCCATTTTCTCATACCAAGAATGAGGTGCTTGCTTTAGTCCATACAAGGCTTTCTTCAACCTGCACACATGAGATTTCTTGTTGTGTATCACGAATCCTTCTGGCTGCTCGATATAAACTGCTTCCTCAATATCATCATTGAGAAAGGTTGTCTTTACATCCATCTGATGTAGTTTCAAACTCATGGATGTAGCTAATGCACTAATAGTACAGATGGAAGTGTATCGGGCTACTAGAGCTAATGTATCATCATAGTCAACTCCCTCTACTTGTGAGAGTCCTTTGGCGACAAATCTCACTTTTTATTTCTTGACACTTCCATCAGCTGCATATGTCTCATCATAGTCAACTCCCTCTACTTGTGAGAGTCCTCTAGCTACAAATCTCTCTTTGTATTTCTCTACACTTCCATCAGCTGCATATGTCTCATCATAGTCAAATCCCTCTACTTTTGAGAGTCCTATGGATACAAATCTCGATTTGTATTTCTCGACACTTCCATCAGCTGCACATATCTCATCATAGTCAACTCTCTCTACTTGTGAGAGTCCTCTGGCTAAAAATATCTCTTTCTATTTCTTGACACTTCCATCAACTGCATGCTTGATCTTATAGATATACTTGGAAGTCACTACAGACTTCCCTTCTGGTCTCATAACAATATCCCACACATCATTCTTCAATATGGACTGATATTCTTCTATCATGGCATCTTTCCATACCTTCTCACCTTTCATTTCTCCATGACAAGAAGGATCCGAGTCAATGATGTGACTCATGGCTGAAAAGCATCTCGAAAGTATCTTTGGTCTCTTGCTCTCCCGGGATGTGCCTTGAGGGGCTGCATATGCCTTTGCCCCCCGCAGAGTTTGTCGAGCCTAGGAAGGTATTTTATTCCATACTACAATATCTCTGGGGATATCAACTAGAGCAACTCGATCAATTGGAACAACTCGATCAACTTGAATAATGGTTGTCTCCCTTTGAAATGATGAAGGGAAGAAGGTATTGTCTCTTTGTCAATCTCCATCTGAGATTATCTGGATCTTTGAAAGGCTGTCTCTTATTCAAAGATAACATCTCTGCTTACCTCAATCTGTCTCTGACCAGGGATTAGATTTGATATTCCTTCGAAGATTCATTGTATCCCACAAATGTACTCTTTCTCCCTGAAGAGTCTAGCTTGGATCTCTTCTCTTTGGTTACATGAAAAATATACTGGGCACCCAAATATCCTGAAGTGTCCAATATCAGGTTTTACTATGGTGAAGGCTTCTTAGAGAGTCATGTTTTTCAAACTCTGGTGAGGACTCATGTTCTGACCATATACTATTGTCATGGATGCTTCTTCCCATAGAACAAACGTAGATGCTGATCATGTGTCATTTCTTTGGTTTCTTCAATGATGATTATGTTTTTCCTCTTTCTCAAATAGTTTTGACTCCCTTTGAGTCAAGTGACTCCCTCTGAAGTATGAAGGGTAAACATCTTCCTTTGTTGTTAACCTTCCTAGAACAAGAAAACAAATGAAAGAAAACAAAGCAAGAATATCTCCCAGAGGAGAATAATGAGTACATCTCTAGAATCAAAACAATTTAAGGATTATTGTCATAGCTACACCGCCTACTTGTAATGTAGAAAACTTATAAATGTAGGTTAGAGGCATGATAATTAAAACAATCAAACCTGGAGTCTTCATTTCCAATTTGTTGTTCCTTTAAATGCACCGAGATCCCTCTGGATCCATGATTTCAGCAAAGGTTCCTTTCTTTTGCAAGTACCCTCATGACAATGACACAAATAATATATACAAGTGCATACCTGAGGGTGATGATATGATTTCTCCAATGGCTCCTGGCTGATCTCTATTCTCTGACATATTCATGAATAAGGTAACCACGATGTCACCTTTTTTCATCTTGTTATTTTGAAGCTGGCCCTTCAATGTAAGAGTTTGAGTGGATGATTGTCTTCCTTTCCTTGACGTCATCTTCCTTCCTTTCTTCCTTCTCTTTATTGGTATTTGTCTTTGGTAAAATTTTTTGTATCACCCACAATAAGTCTTCCTCTTCAAGGGTGAACTGGAGTCTTGACTTCCAGGAACTGAAGTTGCTTGATCCATCAAGCCTATCTTCCACCAAGGTTTTGTTCACCATATTTTCATATTCTTCACAAACCCATGCCAACTGGGATAGAAAACCTAATGGCTAGGATAGGATCGAAACCTTACATTTTGTTGGGCTTATAACAACCAATAATAAGCCTTGAAAGTTAGAAGAACATTGGTGAGCTGAAAATCTCCTTCAATGAGCTGCAGAAACCCTAATTCTATTTTTTTTGCAAAAAACTGCGAAACCCTAGGGCCAAAATTTAAAAATTCTTGGAATTGCAATATGAGAGTTGTTGGAGGTGTGCTGAGGGATGCCATAAACTCCCATACAATTTTTATCCCCAATGTCCAAGTTTAAGGTGCTGAAATACCTCAGAAAAGGAGGGCCGTGTTGCCGTCCTTATACACACTTGCAAACGTGAGCTAAGTCCAGCTCACTTAGTGTGTCCTTGGAGGCACAATGCCTAGGTTCACAACCCACACTATCACTTTGACTGGAACCTCTTCCGTCTAGGCTTATTCGTAGGGAAGCCAAAGGGGTAAGACCTTAGTTACTAGATGTGTTAGAGTTAGGTTCTAGGAGTTAATTTTAATTTGTTAAGGTTAGGGGGGATTCTAATCCTAAGATGCTAAGACAACAATGCAATATGCAAGGGTTAGCATGTGAGGCAAGCCTTTTTCCTAGGTCAACCAAGACTAGTGCCTAGAAATTGGGCAAGGGGTCAACTATGTTGAAGGGTTGTTCATTACAATAGATTACAAATTACTTACAAGTTTACAAGAGAAATAACCCAAATAAAGAAATACATTTACAACATCTTACAATTAAAGAATGATAGAATACAAATTATACAAAGCAAGCTAACCACGTTTTTACTTCTTATGTGTGCAGGAAATCACCAAATAAGAGCATCAACATTTCATCATCATATTCAATAGATCATCATCAATATGTCATTATTATCAAGACATCAAGATCAACAACTTAGGAAGATTTAGAAGACTCAAGCACAAATGTTGTTAGGATTATTGAAGATTATCCACTCTTAGTTTTTAAACCCCCAAGTAGTTCATTAGGTTTGGTCCAGGGTTTAGTTATTAGGCTTTCTTAAGATTTATCAAATTTTAATTATCTTTCACCAAAGCTTCCTCCTCATATTTCCAAACAACTGCTGGATGCTCAAGATAGTATGGCAATGAGGCCAACCCTAGCAGAACCGGTCAGCCCAAAACAAGATTACTTCCTGAAGAGGACACACATCTGGTGTGCCACGGGGCAGTCCCCTACCACTACCCTCCATTGTTTTCCTCAAGCCCCATTTTAGATGGTGAAGATGGTGGTCTAAGGTATCCTAAATAGTATATTAAGTATATAAGTTTATTTGGTAGACTTTTAGGTGATTATTAGAGTGTTTAGAAGATTTTAAGACACTTTTTAGATGCAATTTAGTGATATGGCCGAAACTTAAATGAGATTTTAAGTGTGTTGCCTTAAGCTTATGCAATTCAAGTATATCAACACATGTAAAGCGAATAAGATGGCTGAAAAATAAAGATGGTCACATGCACAATAAGAGCTTGCTATGAAATAAGAGCATTAGGGCAAGAGCAACTTGCCTTCAAGAGATAGAAAGAAGATTTAGTGTGTTTTCCTAATTAACCATTCAACACATTTCAAGCCCAAGAAAATGGCTTTCAATAGATATAAACTATAGACTAATGAACCAATTACTTTTTAAGAACTTTTAAGATGTTAAGCATTAAGATTTAAACCATGTGCAAAAGAAACAAAATAAGCTTGAAAAGAAACTAAGCAAGATCTAGTATGTTACTTAGATGTTGCCCAATAGGCTTAAGATTAAGATGTAGATCTAAAACATAAGAAAATTATATCATTTAACCATAGATCACATCACATCATATCATTCAACACTTGGCCTTGCCTATTGGTGTATTCCTCTCCCAACTAGGTAGGTGATTATTTAGGTTTTTCTTAGTTAGGTTAAGTTCTTTAAGATTTTAGCAATTAGGGCCAACCATTAAAGAGAAGGAAGAGAGATAAACTAAACTAACAAAAAAAAATCAAGCAAGCAAGAAAGAGACTAATCTACCCCATGTCCTAGGTTGAAAAGGTGCCCTTCACCTTCTAAACCTCACATCCTAGCTAGAGAGAAAGGAAAAAAGGATAAAAGTTAAACCCTAGCTAGATCTACACTACCCAAGAGGCTTACACCAAGAGGAGGGCCATACCACTTCCTCCTCCTAGAGTGCAAGCCACTAACAAGCAAAAGAAGAAGCAAGACGTGCCAAAAAATGATGAAAAACAAGAGTTGGGTTGAGGGATAGCTACCAAACCCCTTGGAGGGATTTTTAGTGTTGTGTGCTTGTCCTTTGGGCAGCCAATATCCTCTCAATCAGATTTGAAAACCTGCAAAACCAACAAGCTTTGCTTGTTAGAATAACTACACACACAACCAAAAAGAATTAAGGAAAACCCTTGCCTTTTAGGGAAAGAACTTTCCACAAGAACAAGAGAGATTATATGTGATATAATGACCTACTTAAACATTGTATGCTAGCTGAAAATGGAATGTGTGAGAAACAATATAGATGGAGAGTAAAAGGGTTAGAGAAATGGAGTGTATGAGTGCTTCAAGAGACCCTTCTCCTTGAAGGAGTTCCCAATGAAACCCTAGAAGTATAAACCTACAAAAACTCCTCAAGTGATATGCATACAATAGACAATATGTTGATGTATGTAAATAAAATGACACTTCTATTCTATTCAACACATGAAGATAGATAAACCTATAAGCATACACATTAGTAGATCCACTTATATAACACTTTACCTAAGCTCTAATGTTGCAACCACCCAAAGAAATTATTACAATGTTACCTCTCAAGCATAAGAAAACCAAGCATACACCTTGCTCCTCTAGTTTTCCTCCAAAGTTTCTGCTTTATTTATATTACTCAAGAAAAATAGTCTTGGAGAGAAAATACTCCAAAACCCTAGAGCATAGAATGGAAATGAATGCAATTATGGAAGAGAGAGAGAGAGTTGGAAATCAAGTAGCATAACAATAGCTCAAGATATGGTAAGTTGGGGAGGAGAAATGAGATCTATTTATACTTGGAGAGACAAACCTACCTCTCTTGGATCTAAGCCAAGTGTCCATCACAAAGTAAGTGAGTAGATCTCAAGGCTAGGGCGCACCCCTTAGGGTTTGCATAATAGATCAAGGGTGTAGAAAAATAGAAAAAATAGTTGGGATGAAGCAAAAGGTATGTGAGAGGCATGGGATCCATGCCAAAGCAAGTGAGAGGTCAAAAATAATTTTTTAAAATTATTTTGTGGAGTTTCAAGAAGAGGGAGGGCACACTTCTCTTGGAGGGCACACCTCTTGGGATGAGGGAAAGGGAAAGAAGGGTGAGAGATGAGTGAGGGAGGTTAGGATCAGACAAAAATCATGAGAGAATTTGTGGGATCCGTGCTAGGGAAAATAAAGAGCCTCAAACAATAAAAAATGATTTTTCATTGGAGAGACACAAAAGGGGGGCGTAACTCTCTTGGAGGGCGCTCCATAAGGGTAAAAACCAATTAAAGAAAAGGGATGAGTGAGGTGGAGTGAGTGGGGTCATATCTAGGGGTGATTTAAATGCTAAATGAAGTGAAATCTCAAGAGAGGGGGCCACACTGAAGTCACAAATTAATTAAAAAAGGAAAAACGTCAATCCCCCTAGGGGGGCGTGATTTTTGAGTGTGGAAGGTGGGAAAGGGGTTAGAAAAGGTTGGGAGGCTAAATTTATGCTTAGGGGGTCTCTCTCTAACCATCATTTCAACTTTTCACATCCTCTAACTCATTATTATAACTTTTACATTTTTGCCATGTTTGGACTTTAGCAATTAAAATCACTGTTTTAGACTAACTAACACTCTGGGTGGACTAACCCATGGCTAAAGTTGTCCGACTGAGTTGAAAATTGGTCCATGGATGTAGGGGGTTCTATTCCATTTCGTTTGAGCACAAATACCCCTATCAAAAGTCCAAGGACCTAGTTTTTACAATTTTTTCTCAAAATTAATTAATTAATTAAATAATTAAACCTCCAAACTTAGGGAAATTTAATTAAAAATTAATTAATTAAAAAAAACTGACTTAGACTCAACAGAATTCTGTGAAACTTTCTAACATGTCTTGCATGGTCATTTACAATGGTTCCGTATAATAGTTACCAAAACATAAGCCCACTAGAACGTCGTTCACCACTTTGGAGGACTTATTGCAAGTGTGAGGGAAAAACTCAAGGGAGATCAGTAAGGCTAAAAAGCCCAACTGATAACCTGAGGATAAAAAAAATTTGGTGACATGAACTCTCCCAGTGAACTAATCCCAAGGTAACTGACCTAGACATGACTCATGCAGACCTATTACATTATTAACCCACGTAGGGGTGCGGAAATTCCAATTACAAAATAAAGTGCTAGGGCCAAACACTGCCCTGTAGGACCATAAGTCTTCGACAACATGGCATCTGATGATGCATCTCTTCATGGCACATGAGTTGACCACCTGTGTTGGAGAGGTGGTCAACATCTGGCTCCACATGGGGATGTGTGTTCGATCTTCTCACTCGAGATGGAGAGCATACGAGAATCCAACACCTACAAAACAGAGTGCTCACCAGAGTGCACACCAACAACCAACATTAGAACATATTTATGCATGATTAAATAAATGAATGCTATATACAACATTTACATAATGGAATAACTAAAGTACAACATCATAATTTTACAACAAATGAAATCTATGATACCGAAAAAAAATTCTAAGTACATATTGGCATAATGAATCAAATAATACAGAATTAAAAATACAAGGAAGGGTTAGAAATACGTTACAAAGGGTGTCCATTCAGACACCAAGTTACCCCATCATCTGTAAAAGAGCTTGAGCTGCTTCCCATTCCTCGGAATGTTGATGGGCTCACCATCCAAATGGCTAAGATGAAAAGAATTCGGCCCTGCTATTTCCCTGATCAAATATGGCCCTAGCCATAAACTGTTAAACTTGCTGTGCTTTCCAGGCTTTTCTCTGCCTTTATCCCATAGTAAAACTGTATCACCCACAATGAAGTCCTTGTGTTTGGCTGACCTTTCAAAAGATTTCTTAACCTTGTTCTGATTTCTGCAGTTCTGATCATAAGCCTTTCATCTGATTTCATCTAACTCAATAATCTGATTGACCTTGTTCTGAACTGCATCCTGCTCTACAAAAGTGTCCTCAACCGATCCATAAGTAGGAAGTCAAAGGTGCACTGGAAACCTAGCCTCCAATCCATATACTAGCTCAAACCAACTCTTTCTAGTAGCTTCTTTCTTTGTTATTCTGTCGGCCCATAATGCATGTTTGATTTTACTATCCCAAGACTTCTTGTTTTCACCGACTATTTTCTTAACAATGGTCATTAAGCTTTTGTTACTTGATTCTGCCTAACCATTTCCTTGGGGATAATAATATGATGCATGTGATAAGATAATACCATACTTGAAACAAAATGCTGACATCTCGGCTGAACAAAAGGCCTTGGCATTATCTGTCACTATCTTTGATGGGACCCCAAATCTAGTTATAATTCTGTCTTCAAGAAAATCCATCACCACCTTTTCAGTTGCTGTCTTTGTAGGAATGGCTTCAACCCATTTTGTAAAGTAATTTGTGGCTGTGAGAACCCAAGAGAACCCATTACTTGAATTATTGCTAAACTTCCGGATGAAGTCCAAGCCCCATTGCTGAAAAGGTCCTTCAACCACCACTGGTTGCAAAGGGAGTGCTGCTAACTTCTTCTTTCCTGTGAAAAGCTGACATGGCTCACATTTCTGAACAAGCTGATGTGCATCTAAAAATATAGTGGGCCAATAATATCTTGCTCTAAGGATTTTGTGGGTAGTAGTTTTAGCAACAAAATGTCCTCCACAAAACCCTCCATGGTATTCATCCATTAGTTTCTTTGACTCAATGTCATCCACACATCTAAGGATAACTCCATTAGGATTTTTCCATCCTAATACATCTCCAGTAAGGACATACTTAGAAGATTTTAACCTCAAATCCCTTTTCTTGTGTCCTACTAGATGCCTTGGACAAGTTAGATTCTTAAGATAGAAAATGATGTCTGTATACCAATCTACTTGTTCAATTTTTAGCAAGTTAGGATGCTATTCTTCATTATTGATTTGGTTAACCATATCCAAGGATTTCTCATTACTTTTTGTCAACATTTTTGCCAAGCCTTGACCCTTGATCAATTTAGTTGGTTTAATGTCCAAATCATATTCTTGGATTTTAGCAATCCATCTACCCCTTGAGCCCAATCCTTCCACTTGAGATAGCACATCTTTAACCACGAAATTAGGAATATAACCAATCACCTTGGAATATCTGATGAAGACTTTGAAATGTTTGAGTGATTTGACTAAGGCATAAGCTTGTTTCTCAAACATGGGATATTTTAATTTTGAATTTTGCAAGGCCCTACTCATATATGCAATAGGATGATCATGGCCTTGATCATTTTTCTGAAGCAACACACTTGCAATTGTGTCTTCAGAGGCAAAAGAGAAGATCTGAAAATCCTTCTCATAATATGGACTAATAAGAACCAGAGCTTTACATATTGCAGTCTTGATTTGTTCAAAAGCTTGTCTACTTTCATCATTCCATTCAAATTTTACATCCTTCTTAAGTAGCTTATATATAGGTTTCATGATCTCAGCATATTTAGGAATGAACCTATGGACAAAATTGGTTTGTCCTAAGAAGGATTGAAGAAGTTTCTTTGTTGTTGGCAAAGGAACTTTACCAATGGCTTCCACCCTTTCTGGGTCTAATTTAACTCCTTCTTTAGTTATGATGTGGCCCAATAACTTACCTTCAATTACCCCACAGATTGAATTAGCATGATTTAGAGAGATTCCAAACTCTTTACATCTGTCCAAAACTTGCGTAAGGTGGCCAATGTGAGTTTTACCATCCTTAGAAAAAACCATTAGATCATCTTGATATATTTCAATTAATTTACCGATCAACCCCCTGAAGGCATAATCCATAGCCCTTTGAAAAGTATCTCCAACATTTGATAAACCAAATGGCATTATAAGATATTCAAAATTTCCCCATGGAGTAGTGAAAGTGGTCTTATGCCTATCTTCTTCCTTAAGTCTGATCTGATTATAACTCAAGAATCCATCAAGCATGGAAATCATTCCTGATCCTATAACCCTTTGAAGTAGAGTTTTCATCTTGGGAAGGGGATAGTTGTCTTTTGTGCAAGCAATGTTTAAGTTCCTAAAGTCAATGCAGATACAAATTTTCCCATTCTTCTTCCTAGAAACAACCAAGTTTGAACACCAAGAAGAATGTCTAGTCTGTGTAATGATACCTGCTTCTAGCATTTTCTGTAACTCCTGTTGGACTAGAGGAGCCAACTTTGGGTTTAACTGTCTTAACTTCTGTCTAAAGGGCTTAGCAAATTCCTTAAGAGGAATCAAATGCTGAATCACATCCTCCCTATAGACTTTAAGTTCATCATAACCAAAGGCCAAGACATCCCTATATTCCTTTAATAATTTAACAATTTCATTCCTTTCTTCTATACGGGTAGTCTTGCCTACTTTTATCAATCTAGGTTCTTCATTAGTTCTGATATTGACTTCTAGTTAATCACAAAGTTTTTTCTTTGATTCATCTTTTATCTTATGACCATCCTGTCTATCTAAATCCCCTTATGAAGAAAACACTCGTTTAGGTGGGGCCTTTACCTCATCATCATTTTCCGTGTAATTACAACCTTCCTCTTTCATACTTATGTCTAAGTTTGAAAACTTATGAATGTGAAGTAAAAACTTGACCATCTGTTTGTCATCATCAAAAACCTACCAGTGATCCATATTATTCGGAACGGAGGGCCTAAAAATAAATTCTACTGAAATGTTTTCATCAATTAAGCTGTTTGGAAGCTGTAGTGTGGAAGCTTCTACTGCAAGTTCATCGACTTTTGCATTCTATTCTCTAGGAATTCCAATCAAATTTATAGCATCTAAGTCATCCATTAAGTTCCAAATTTCACTCATATATCCCTTTAATCTTTCAGACTTGCAAGCAAACTTATTATTTAACTGTTGTATGACCAAGTCTGAATCACGTTTAATATTTAGACATTTGATTCCCCTATCTCTGCAAATTTCCAAACCAAGGAGTAAAGCTTCATACTCAACCACATTATTAGTTTCATCAAACTCCAATCTATAAGAAAATTTCATCACTTTACCGCTTGGAGACTGAAGCACAATTCTGGCACCCTTTCTTTCTCTAGAAAAAGCACCATCAAAGTTCATGTACCACACCTTGTCCAATTCATTATCTTTAACTGTTTCTTGTAAAGACACAATAGAATTAGATAAGATGGCATAGTTGCCAAGACCTTCATCAATCCAGTTTAATTCATTTTTGGGCTTCGTTGGATCTTCAACATGATACTTCCTATACAATTACCTATTTAACTTAAAAGTACTTCCATCTGGGTTAGGAAGAGTAGCATAAGATAAATCCATTTGTAAACTACCACCCAAGTCTGCAATTGATTTTCTATTTAATAACATTCCCCAAACATCCGACACATCAATTACCACAATATCCATTTCAAACATGATGTATAGAAATGCTGCTAAGAACACTTGCAAACCTTTAATCAATCCATGCACTTCTATAGTTTGATTGTCCAAGGCACAAATGTTATGATAAGGTCTTGATATTCTTAAGTTCAATTGTTCCTGAATCTAGCATGCAATTGTGTAACACTTTATCGTTCACAAGTAAGGAAAGGTAGAAAGGAAAATTCTTTTCATTTTTCCTATCCCAATTCTGTGAAATTATTGGTGCATCCTGGTAAGCCGTGGCTACTTTCTTTTCAACAATATTCTTAGGTGGCTCATCTATGGATTTAAGTAACTTCTCCTTTTGTGAAGGAATCTTTATGATCTCTGACACTGGCACTAACATCTTTACATTACTCAACCATCCACCTAAGTCTATATTCAAATCTGTATTAGTTGCCACCTTAGACTTAGGAGGAGATACCTTGGGAACATTGGTTTGACCTTTATCTTGACTTTTTTTTTCCTTACTTTGGTATGTAATTCCCCTAAACTTAGCGATTTCTGCAACCTGTTGGGGTGTGGGATTGGGCCCATACTTTTTTGTAGCTCTATCAACATTTCCACTCATAAAGTTTCCATGGCTCCCCAAATCATTTACATCCATCCAATCATAATAACCACCATAGTACCTATTACCACACATGTTTACTTGTTCATTTCCTTGATTTTCATATTCATTATTGCACTCTTCAAGGAAGACTAGAAAAGTTGATTCCTCATGAAACTCACCACAATGTCTACAATAAGGTATAGGGCAATGATCCACTAAGTTGGTGGTTTCAAAAGGATTAGGTGGCCTTTTATCATTTTGAGGAGGTCTCCTTGGCCACTTATCATTTGGATTATGTTGTTGTCTATTACCATGAGACCTCTCCATGGTGATCATTCTATTTTGTAAAGTATTAATTTGATTGGCATGGTTGGCTTCCATCTGTTTGACTTTATTGGCATGATTGATTTCCATCTGTTTAACCAACTGAGTAAGTTCTTTCATGCCATCACTAGAGGATTTCTATTTTTCAACATTTTTCTTCTTCTCCTCACAAAGCTGAGAAGAAGACCCTCTAGTGAAACCA
>JASDQU011104298.1:16720-26740 GCA_032191745.1 Picea mariana | reverse complement strand
TGGTTAGACCCTTGGTATAATCATTTCATACATATTTCATATGATCGAACCCTTGGTGTTGATTTCAAAACTATGCTAAACCTATTGCTCATGCTAATGTTTGGTCGACTTGCCATAGATTTCATTAATGGTTTGAATGGCATGGTTCTTAACACATATAATAGTGATTTGAAACATTATATGTGCCATCGGTTGTACTGTGGGAAATGACTATTTTGCATGGGCTGATATAGCTCCACCACCTTCGCACATTCAGTCATTAATGCCTTCCCCCTATCCCAGGTCACCCCTGGTGTTTTCGGGTAAGCCTGTGAGCATCCTGCCCCTGCATATACTCTGTTCGAACCCTAGCTTGTGCATCCATCTCATCGTGTGCTCTTGTCTATGGCACCCGTGGTGCGCATAGACAGAATGGTTGGTTGGTGTTTATACAGAGGTTCGAGGGTTTCAACCTTTCGGTTGCCCAACAATTCTACCTCACCTTTGACGAGTGTAGGGCTAAAGTGGGTGACATACAGCTTGAGCTCAATAAGGAATTCATAAGCTCTGTTACAGGACTGGCAACTACAGGTCAACGATGGTTTAAAAACTCCAAAGTTGACAAGGTGTCGTGGCCTTTACCATTCATATCAAGAAAGATTATTTCCTGTGATAAAGGTATGCCTATTTCTACCCTCAAACCCAGGTGGAACGATCTTTTGGTGATTGTTAAACAGTTTATGACCTGTGAAGGTCGATATGGCTTGGTATTTCTGTATCACCTCTGGTTATTGATGAATTTCATGGGCTATCCTTTGAACATGCCACATTACTTCTTGCGTAGTCTTTACAAAATGTCTAAAACATTCAAGCGTGAGAAGGTTGATAGTAGCCTTTTTCATCATGGCTTGATTAAACTCATTATCATCCACCATTTAAACCTTAGTGGCAATAATTGGAAATCCTTTCTATCTAGAAATGTCTTTGCTAATCTAGAGTCTGCTCAAATCGACAAGGTTGTGGTCAGCGAGACTTTGGTTGGACCAGCCATGCCACTGCATATCCTTCTACCCTTTGTCAAACCCTCAGTTTTCCCCGATTTGGACCTACCTGATGGCTTGGTTAACCCGTGTGCTAAGGATGATATTAAGGTCTTCAAAAGACCTGGGAGGAAGAAAGACAGCAGTGATACTATTGTCGACAGAAGGGGAAAGAAAAATGCTCGATTGATATCAAGACTTACACGGAACAAACCTAAACAGAACATCGACCAAAAGCCCATAGTGATGAGCGAGGACTCGGGCTATGATATCGAGTGTTTCTTAGCTGAAGAGTACCCCTATTCTCATGGCCTATTCTCTAAGAAACCCTATGAATATGTCTCTAACTTACCCCCTTGCCTCAAAAATGACCCAAATTACCCAGGAATCAAGTTGCACAATGAAACCCCTGGTGACTTAAACAAACCCTCACCTGTGATATCAAAGCCCAAACAATCATCATGCATCCAATGTAATGTTTGGCTAGAGCGTTATTAGATCGACGTTCCCTTGTTGCAATCAAATATCAAATTGTTAGAGGAGCAAATGACAGTGCTGGAAAAGGAGAACAACAGGTTGCAAGCCAGTGAAAAGAAACAAAAAACCACCGGTTCGATTGTCTTCAGGAACGTCGAAGCAACAACAACCTTCATCAATTCCAAATTATCATGACCGAGTTGTTTTCTGATTGTCCAGGTATGAATTTCAATATGAATTTTGTTTTTGAGTTGTATCAAAAAAATATAACCGATTGGATTTGCTTTCTATAGCTCTGTTTGTTTTGATTCAAAATGATTCTGTTTCTCTCAGTTTACCAAATCAATTTTGTTATGAATCATGAATGGGAAATTTGTTTGCTAAACTCGGACACAGTTACGATTTAGTTAATGAGATTTTCTTATTCTTAGTTTAGTATAAATGATTGATTTGTTTTCGATTTTGTTTGGATTTCTTTTTGAAACAATTCTGTATGGATAGTCGATTGGGTTTGATTCAGATTAAGTTTTGTTTGTTTCTAAACAATCCTGTTGACTTCGATTTACTAGGAACAATTCCATTTTGAATTGAATCAATATTTTCGTTTTGGATTTTGATTGCATCTTACCTCTACAAGAGATTTATGTGCTAAAATTAGAACATAGCTATGTATTGGATTGATACAATTTTGTTGTTGTTGGATCCTCTCGGTTCTGACTTAGTTCAATTCATTTCTTATGGTTTGATTTTCAAACGATTCCTTATGATTGAATTGGCATAATTCTGTATGTATGCAATGCATCCATATTAGTGATTGGTTTGATAAATACAATGAATTCTATTAAACCGAAAAAACAGCTTTGTTAGTTTTGGATTTTAAAATGATTTTGTTAATGGCTGAGTCGACATAAATTATTGCACAAAAAATTTACTTACAGCTTGTGTCGATTGAAATTGATCCATGAAAATGATTTCATTGCTTTCAGATTATCTAAGCGATTCTATTTACCCCAAATTGGTGATAACAAATTGAACAAAATACCATTCGTTTGACCACGATTTCGTTTGCTCTCAAATTAGCATAGAAGATTTTGATTTGAATGATTTGTTTGGTTTCTAATTAGCAATCAAATATCTGTTTAATATTTTGAATATAATTCTTTAAGATTCGAATCGGTTTTGAAATTATTCTGTGTTCAATTTAGACCAGCTACAGAATCGCAAGATTCTGTAGCTAGTCTTAAAAATTAGATTTTTGTCAATTTTGTCAATAAAATATCCTCTAATATTGTCTATTCTTGTCCTCTTTCAGGTGCATACGAATTACAATGATCAATTGGGCATGTTGTAGCAGTTTAGGAGATATTTTTGTGATGTAGTTTTTATTTTAAGTTGTTAGCTTGAGTTAGAAATAGAGACTGGGATATTATCCCCAGATTTTTTGTAAACTGTTTTGATAATTCCCATAGGGATGTTTTACCCTGTGGGATGTCTTTAAATACTTGTCATTTTTTGTAATAAAACCATCATCATCACTGTGGAGAGAACCAAACTATGGATTTATGATTCAGACTGAGATGAAAGTTGATGTCTTGTAACAACTTTCGCTTTCAATATATCAAACTTTTGTTTCAGGTTTTCTGCATATCAGTTTGCAATTAATTATCGACTACTTTAGCTATCATAATTCATTGCATGTTGATGTGATTTGATTTATATGTCGTCCATATCTGATATCTCTTATTTAAAAATACAACAATCACTTTATTTCAATTTAATGAATATAGGTTTATCTTTTTCATTAATTGAATCGTTTTGCACAAATTGTTGCACACAGATTTATCTAATTGTGATGGTTTGTAAATCATAAAATTGTTGTTATTTTTATGTCTTGTTTGTCCTGTCGTTTATATTTGAAGAGCACAACTGCTTCTTGTTTACAAGAAGTTCGTGGATAATCCAGTCTGGGTTTCCTCCCACCGAACATCTGAATCAACTATTGGATATAGGACGAACCTGAAGCTCTACTTCAGGTCAGTTTGCTATTTGCCATTTAATAGTTAGCTTATTAGTGTTATTTAAGTAGTTTAGATAAATATATTAGTTTAGATTTGTAGTTAGAGTTATTATTTTAGTTTCTTAGCGTAGATTGTTTTTATTCTATTTCTTTTTCATAAAATTATAAAAATAAAAAAATAATAATTTCGCTATCTTAGGACAGATTACAAATGATTTTTGCAAGTTTTAATTTAAATTTGTAATTTGTAAATATTGTATATTTGTAATTAAAGTTGATTATGTTGATAATTAAACATTTACTTTTATAGAATTATAGTTGTATGATTTAGGTAACAGATTGTATATATGTAGTTTAGATTTGTTTAGTAGTTTGTTTTAATCATTATTTTTATTTAGATTAGTTTATTAGTGTAGTTTTCATTTGTTTTTCTAGGACTTATATCAGCCAACAGAGCCACTAAACTCATCAGGGTGGGTTATCCCAAATGGATTGGGTTATTTAGTCAACCCCGGACCGGATCCACTCTTCCAGTTGGCGAGCGTTCATTTTCGCCCATCCACAAATGGCGCTAGAAGGAAGGATTGAAATTTATTAATGGAACGAGGCGGTCGTAAGACTCCTCCACCACCTAATCGTTCACCTATAGTGACAAGAAGTCATTCGAACGATAACATCCCCCCTCAAACAACAACCACATCAAACAACGATCCACGGATCACAGTTGAGCCAGCAACCCCAAATCCTACAGGTGGTGACATACAAGAGATTGTCCACCAATCTCTTATAAGAACACATAGTGCCTTAGCCCGTTTGAGGAAACCAAATCGACCTTTGGACCAACCCTTAGATTTCTCTGATATCAGAGAACAACTCGGAGGCACTAACCTCACTGTGAACCCTACAGATCCAATCCTCACTCCTACTGCAGGGGGATCTGGGATACCTCCCTCACCACCTCCCTCATATCCTTCTTCTTCTGGAGAAGAGTCCTCTGACGAAGGCAGTTCTCCTTCATAACCTTCCACACCACTTACACCAATGGCCAACCAAAACAATACTGCTAGATCTTGGCTTGACCAGGATGCGGTAGCCGTACCTGGAGATCAACATCCCTTACCCAAACATCCAAAGAAGTGGCTTCCCAAGTTTGACCCTGACTCTAAACAGATCGCTGAAGATCACATTAAAAAATTTATGTTAGCCATTAGACTCTGCAATGTCGAGCATGAAGACGTAGTCTGTAGGTTGTTCCCCTACACTTTCGTGGGCAATGCATCTACATGGTACTTTGCCCAGCAACCCCATACCATCGTGTCTTGGGAAAAGTTTGAATCCTGCTTTTTGGAAAAGTTCGGAGACGGTAAGCCTCCGGAAGTCCTAGTCAATGACCTTTCTAACCTAAGAATGAACCCAAAAGAGAAAATTAAAGACTTTAATCAAAGATTCTTAACACTTAAGAACCGAATCCCTATAGATTCGATGTCTGTCGAGAACCTTATCATAGCATACTATACTAAAGCCTTGCATCAAAGTATAGCCATTTGGGTTAAACGATCTAAGAAAGCCACATTGTTAGAAGCCTTCGAAGAGGCTAGACAGATTGAAAAAGACATACTTAGTCTAAAAGACACTACTAGCAACGAATCAGAGACTAGTTCTTGTTCCAAAAAGAAGATCAAAATCCTCCCTAGACCTAGTCAAAGTAAAACACAACCTGAAAGCTCGGATTTAGAAAACTTAGCTAAAGTCGTTCAAAAACTGTCAAATCAAGTTATAGACTTGAAAAGGACGACCGAAAAAGCTTATTCGAGCAAAGGGCCTTACAAGCCCCTGTTCAGGAAGCCTTTCCCAACCAACCGACCTAATCCGAATACTGAAGGCCTTAATCTAGAAAGTCTGCAATATGCCCTTCAAACAATTCTAGAAGCCTAGGATAACTTGATGCCTCCTGAGATTCCTGAGGAGTTTGTTGAACAAGAGACAATGCAAGAAGAAGAGTCTTCTCCAAAAATTTTTGGACACTTCTCAGATAGCATCTTCCAAGCTAACTTCGAGACAGTACATCCCTACAATACCAGGAGTAAGATAGCAAGCAAACCTTCTTCCGAAAACACTACGGCTTTACCTCCAAAGAAATCTAAACCAGCTGAGACTAAACAGAGTCATGTGAACCCCAACTTAGATTATGATTTAGTTGAAGACCTCAAAAAGTTAAGGGCTAACATTTCTGTCTATGAGTTATTGAAATTTCCATTTCTGCTACAAAAAATGTTACAGAATATCGCAAAGAATGGAAAAAATGGTAATTCAAGTGGTAACAAGGTTATTCAGAACAAAGTTCGTCAGAAGACTTCTACTAAAAATAATCTTGATCCTCAAGACAAAGGAAGCCTTCCTGTAAATAATGTAAATAATGTAGATAAAGTAGCTTTAGAAACTACGAGTAAAAAAACACAAGCTACTACCCTTAGTACTCGCAAAAATGTACCTCCATTTTTGTTAACTTTCGAAATCTTTAATAGAAACATGCACAATTGTATGGTAGACTCAGGAGCGTCATCCAATGTGATGCCATGGTCTGTGTGTCAAAAAATTAACGTTGAAGTTGAACCATCCACTCTAAAAATCATCCAACTTGATCGAACTAGTGTTAAAGTTGTAGGTGAATTAAGGAATGTGCTTATAAGATTATCGTCTAACCCCAAAGTTCATCAAGTCATTGATATCATTGTTGTAGATAGTCCAGAAGTGTATGGTCTGTTTTTAAGAAGGGACTGGTCGGAGCAGCTACACGGCTATTTTGCGACAGATTGGTCTCACCTGTGGCTTCCAGAGAACGGCAAGCCCAACAAGATCAGGGTAAATCGTGAACGCTACCTTAAGTTCACAGTCACAGATTTGAATGATCCCAATGAACCAGTTACACCCTCTGCTGATTCACCCAAAATACAAGGGATGGATACCTTTTTCGGCAATTTCATGGCCGAGACTTCAGCTATCACCAACCCAGAACAACAGTCCGAGATTGTGGCATATGTGCAGCCAGCAGCTTCTACACAATGGTCTCATACACTTGATAAAAATCATATTTGGTCTCTTTATTTCAACAGGTCAAATTCCAAAGAAGGAGCTGGTGCAGGCTGCGTTATTATCGATCCGACAAGTAACAAAACCCTGATTGCATGTAGGTTAGAATTTGAATGTGATAATAACACAACAGAATATGAGGCTTTACTATAGGGTCTCAGAAAATATTTAGATATGAACATTTAAAACTTAACTATCTTTGGCGATTCTGAAATCGTGGTTAGACAGGTAAGAGATTCTATCCACTGTCTATCTCCGCATCTTAAAAGGTACCAATCCGAGGTATGGAATTTAATGAATAAATTTTATGCTTTCAATATAAATTATATTCCTAGATTGAATAATTTTGAAGTCGATCTATTAGCTAACGTAGCTTGCAAACTCTTTCCTGCAGAAGGCTTGTCCCCAGACGCATTCTCTGTCAAACTGTTGTTCAGACCATCCGTTCCTGACAACATCACCAACTGGAGTGCCTTCGATGATGATCAACAGATTATTAGCTTCCTGCATATGGAAGAAACTTTTCAAGGCACAACCATACATGAATGCACTCATGACGACAATTTGCGTGATTTCACGGTAATACTAGATTCGAGAACTCTTGAATCTTCATCGGACATGGTAAATTCGATCCCTAAATTTGTAGTTAGATTAGATAAATTTTATGATCTTCAAGATAAATTCAAAAATTCGGTCTACTGTAAAACCAATAGTTCCTCGTTATCATATGAAAAAGTAAACTTAGGAACTAATGACAATCCATAGTGCATTAATTTAGGGGTAGGATGTTCTAAACAAGAAAAGGCTACATTTATTAAATTGTTTAAAGAATTTAAATATGTTTTTGCGTGGACGTATGATGATCTTAAAATTTTCAACCCTAACATCATACAACACATCATTCCTATGAAACCCCAAACCTTACCCTTTCAATAGAAATTAAGAAAAATGCACCCTAAGCTCGAACCGACCATCAAAAAAGAATTAAATAAGATCCTAAATGTTAAGATAATCTTCCCTGTTAGGCACATTCAATGGGTTTCTAACCTTGTCCCTGTCCAGAAGAAAAGTGGGGAAATCTGACTATGTGTCGATTTTCGAAACCTTAATAGAGGGTCTGATAAAGACAACTACCCTGTCCCACCCATGGAACAGATCCTTCAATAGGTATCTGGTTCTAAGAGGCTATCTTTATTGGATGGTTTCTCAGGATATAACCAAGTCCTGATGTCTCCCCCAGACCAACTTAAAACTACCTTCCGCACTCCATGGGGCACCTACACTTATCGAAAAATGCCCTTTGGACTAATTAATGCCGGTGCAACTTTCCAGAGAGCAATGGAAATTGCTTTCCAAGGCTTAATCAATCAGTCCATCATAGTTTACTTATATTATGTTACTATATTTTCTCAAAACAAAACTGATCATCTAGATCATTTACGAGCCGTTCTACAGCGATGTCATAAATACGGCATTTCCTTGAATCCTAAAAAATCCATCTTTGCAGTAGAACAGAGTAAACTCTTAGTATTTATTGTGTCAAGCAAAGGGATGATTATCGACCCCGAAAGGACTCAAGTCATCTCAAAACTTCCCCCTCCTACATCCAAAAAGTCTATGCAGTCTTTCTTAGGCCAGATTAACTTCGTGAGGAGATTTGTCCCTAGATTCTCCGAAATGGTCAGACCTTTGCAGAACCTAATTAAGAAAGACGCATAATATCATTGGGGACCCTTAGAAAATCAAGCTTTTAATGCAATAAAAAAGGCCATAATAGACGTGCCTTCTCTCATGAGCCCTGACTTTTCACAAGACTTTACACTTTACACTTTTTCTTCTGACCGTTCCTATGTTGTCGTCCTAACTCAAAAGAACGTTGAAAACAATGAAGTACCCATTGCCTTTATGAGTTCTGCTTTCAAAGGTGTGGAACTTAATTACCCAACGATAGATCAGCAAGCCTACACTGTTTTCAAAGCAGTCAAGCACTTTCGGTCTTATCTTTTGAAATCCAGGACAAAAATTATTGTCCCTTACCCAGCTGTCAGGAACCTGTTAGTGCAGAAAGAACTAGGTGAAAAGACGGCAAATTGGGTTACCTCCTTGCAGGATTACGACATAGAAATTACCCCAGCTCAGATAGTGAGAGGCCAAGGGTTATGCAAGTTAGTTGTTGATTCAGCAGCAGGACAACAAGAAGAAAGCGATAGGTCAAACCTAGATCGAAATGTAATCTGCTGTGCACAAAACTCTGTCAGTCCTTGGTATGACGATATAAAATTCTGTCTTAAACATGGGTTAGCCCCCCGTCACCTGGATCCCACTAAAATAAGAGCGTTGAGATTAAATTTTTCCTCCTTTCATTTAGTTAACGGTATTCCGTTTCACCAAAATTTTGATGGCGTACTGATGCGCTGTCTTGAAAAAGACGAAGCAGAAAAAGTCTTACTAGAGTTGCATGTAGGAGAAGCTAGGGGTCATTTTGGTGGTGAGACCATTGCCCATAAAGTTTTAAGAACCGGTCATTATTGGCCCACACTTTTAGAGATGCCCATGCCTTGTGTCGTAAGTGTACTATTTGTCAAAAAGCATCAGGGTGATTACAGAAACCAACCTTTCCTTTGCAGCCTGTTTCAGTAGACTCCCCTTTTCAGCAATGGGGCCTTGATATTATAGGTCCAATCAATCCTCCATCCTCTCAGTAGCATAAGTTTATCATAACAACCACAGATTATTTCACGAGGTGGTCTGAAGTTGTCACGTTAAGAACTGTGAATACTAGTCAGGTAATTGTCTTTCTAATTTCGAATATTATCACTCATTTTGGTATCCCTAATTGTTTAGTATTCGACAATGCTTCTTACTTTTGATCTCTTGAGATGAGCGAGTTCACTTTAGAAAACTGAATTAAATTGAAATATTATGCTAGCTATTACCTCCAGGGCAATGGATTGGCAGAGTCAACAAATAAGAATCTGATTAAAATCATCAAGAGAATGGTGGCTGAAAATCACAAAAACTGGCACAATGCGTTGTTAAACACAATTTGGACTGATAGGGTAACACCAAAAACTGTTGTAGGTAACACTCCCTTCTTTCTCATTTATGGCAGAGAAGCAATTCTGCCACCACACATTCTTCTTCCCTCACTTTAGCTATCGCAGAAAATACAAGGAGAAGACTGTCCCCCTTTGGAAAACTGAATTAATGCTTTTATGAAGATGGAAGAGGTAAGAGCCCAAGATAAACGTAAGTTAGATCAGCATCAACTAGTAGTTAAAAGTTGGTTTGATTCTAACTCTGCCTCTGATAGGAACTTCGAAGTAGGTGATTTTGTCTTGAAATGGGACAAACCACATGAGGGAAAGGGAGAGCACATGAAATTTCAGAACTTATGGCTTGGACCGTTTTTAATTG
>JASDQU011104297.1:12285-23277 GCA_032191745.1 Picea mariana | reverse complement strand
AGGTACATTTTGGGTACATGGTTGAGACAAGTGGTTGATGAGTTGGCACATACATGAGGTGTATAGTTGATGATGTTGGTACATCTTGATGAGTCATAGTTGATGTGTAGTTGATGCATGGTTGATGCATGGTACATGTTGTTTCAGTTTATTGGTATAGGTTATTTGGTGTAGGTTGATTGGCATAGGTTGTTACATATTATTGCTACAGGTTGATAGTGGCAGTGGTTGATTCAGTGACAATGACAAGTTTTCTACATTTGGTATTTATATTTCAGGGCGGTAGGACGGGGCAAGGACAGTTAGTTGTAGCCACCTTTCATTTGTAGCCTCCTTCTGGTTGTATCCAGAGAATTGGGGAGTTGGAGATTCTCTTAAGTTGTAGCCTGAGAAACTAGGGTGTTGGAGCATCCTTCCAGTTGCAGCTAGAAAACAAAGGAATGTGGTGCTTCCAATGAATGTAATTCTTCAAGACATATAATAAAAAGCATTATGTGGTTTTCTCCCGCTTTGGGTTTCCACGTAAAAACATTGGTCTATTGTGTATGTGTTGATTGCTCATTTGTTCATTGTTTATTTACTTTGCAATTATTGGATGATAATTCTACATTGATATAGCACTTGCATCATATGGTTGATAAGGTTTTTATTTCTCTATTACTGATTCACCCCCTCCTCTCAGTAATCCAACAATTACTATTCCCTCAGTTTCTGAACCAACACGTGATGTTTTGTATGAGGGAAACTTGGGAAATCTCTCACCCTCCATCCCTCTATATATTTCGATTAAGCTTGGAATAGTGGAAAATATTCATATAGGTGCCTCATGTTCTCCTGATGAGATCTGCACATACAAGGCCCTTCTCCAAGAATTTTGTGACGTTTTTGCATGGAGTTATGAAGAATTGCCTGAAATTGATCCAAATATTGTTGTAGATGAAATTAAGACATACCCTCATGCTAAACCAGCTCAACAAATACTTCACCCAATTCATCCACAAAAATTTGTTGTGATTAAACTCGAAGTTGAAAAACTTCTTAAAGTTAGTTTTGTCTACTCTGTAACATTGACTGATCGGGTGTCCAATATTTTTTCAGTTACGAAGAAACAAGGAATGATCGGTGTTTTTGTTGATTATAGGGATATTAACAAGGCTTGTCCCAAAAATAATTATCCAACCCCTTTCGTCGACCAGATCGTTGATGATTGTGCCAGGAGTGAATTCGTATCTTTAATGGATGGTTTCTCCAGCTATAATCAAATCAATATTTTACCCGCGAATCAACATAAGACTGCTTTTATTTTTCCTTGGGGTACCTTCGCATACCGTAAACTCCCTTTTGGTCTCAAGAATGTTGGTTTGAATTTTCAACGCACTATGTCTTATGCCTTTCATGATATTAAGCACATTGTACAACCTTACCTAGATGATTTACCAACACATTCCATCCATTGTCAAGATCACCCGGCACACCTACGAGCCATTTTCCTATGATGTCAATATTATTGCATACGATTGAATCCACATAAATGCATTTTTTGTGTGGAGTTTGGACGACTTCTCAGTTTTATTGTTTCTACACATGGGATTAGGGTGGATCCTTTGAAGGTTGAAGCTATTATGAATTCGCCTCTTCCTTCTACCTTACGCCAACTCCAAAGTCTGCAAGGGAAGGAAATTTTTTTACGCCGAATAATTCCCAATTATGTCAAACTAACGAAAGGTTTCACTCGACTTCTTAAGAAGGGTCATGATTTTGTATGGGATCACACTTCCAACAAAACCTTTGAAGCTTTAAAACTTGCCTTAACTCGTACACCACTTTTATTTCCCCCCAATTATAGTCAAGATTATTTCTTATACTTGGTTGCTTTAGACTCTACCATAGCCATGGTTCTAGTCCAAGATTATGATTCACATGATGAACATGTTATTTACTATTTGATTCGAAGTCTTACGACCACTGAAACTAAATATATGCATGTGGAGAAATTGGCCTTGGCGGTTGTTCAATTTGTTCAAGTTTTTCGTCATTATATCTTATTGTGCAAAACCACAATTATTTATGATTGCAACCCTATGCAACAGATCCTTACATGACAATTGTTGGGGGGAACTACTCCAAATGGATAGTGATTCTATAGGAGTTTTATTTGGAGTTTGAGCGAGCCAAGTCAAAGAAATATTTGGTTTTTGCCGAGTTGATATGTGATCTTCCTTCCATTGAGACAGAAATTGTGGCAGAAGACTCTTTTCCTGATGTGTCTCTCTTTCTGATCAGTTTATACGATATCTAGTATGGAGACATTATCATTTATCTCCAAACCCAAACTTTCCACCTTGATCTTTCTCATCTAGATCATCATCGAATTCAGTATCAAGCCTGTCAATATATTATCCTCGGTGATACCCTTTACCATTGTGGTATTGATTTCATATTTTGACGATGTCTAACCTATGATGAAGCTAAGAAATATTTAAATGACTGTCATTTTGGAGCATGTGGTGGTCATATGTCTGGGTATGCCACTATCCAAAATATCTTATGAGTTGGTTACTTATGGCCTTCGTTGTTTAAGGATTGCATTATTGTCGTTCAGAAATGTCACACTTGTCAAACATAAAACAATAAGATTTGATCATATTATGCTCCTCTTTACCCTATAGTTTCTGTTGGTCCATTCACTAAATGGGGAATTGACTTCATGAAATGTAACCCTCACTCGTTCGGGGGGCATGGATACATTATTGTAGCTGTGGATTATTTCACTAAATGGGTTGAGGCGATGCCTACATTTGATAATACTAGGAAAATTGCAGCGTTGTTCATATTCAATCATATCATCACTAGGTTTAGTTTCCCTCAAGCCATAGTCACTGACCATGGTAGCCATTTTTGCATTTTCATGATGTCTGAGCTTACCGATAAGTTGGGTCTACGACATGAAAAATCAACCCCTTATTATCCACAGGCCAATGGACAAGTTGAAGTAATCAACAAAGTTTTAACTATTATGCTTTGATGGATGGTAGGGGTTCACAAGTTTTAATGTGAAATCTCATCTCTTAAAATAGTTGTCGTACTTCTCCCCAACACCACAGCCGAAGAATAACATCTCTTGTATTTAATGCAAATAAACGAGACTCTTCATGATGTTGTGTTAGTCATAGAAACTCTGAAGAAACGTGTCAAAGCCCAATACGACAAACATGTCAAACCGCGTGTTTTTTCTGAGGGAGATTTAGTTCTCCTTTATGAACAAGATCGTGACTTATTAAGGGTCGGTAAATTCGAGCCCATGTGGCATGGCTCTTATATCATTAAAAGAGTGTTGGAGAAAGGGGCTTACGAGCTGGTAGATTATGATGGAATCCCTTTGGGTGAACCCAGAAATGGGTTTTACCTAAAGAAGTACTATGCTTAAAGTGTTTTTTCATGATTTCTTTGTATTTTAGTGTATCATACTCTAGTGTGTGTTTTTTGTCGTTTCTTGTTCCTCCTTTAAGCTGCTTAACTTTCCTTGTGCTTGGTTTCCAGATGTCGGCATTCTCAATACCCTATATCAACTTTGATGATGGTGCTAGTTGTGGTACTCAAAATATATCGTCTCCTGCATGGGAAATCTATGCAACTACGGATGATTTGATCATTCTACGTCATATTTTCCTTGGTTGATCAACTAATGATATTGCTGAATACAGTGCATTTATTGAGTTATTAACTGACGCCATTTCATTTGGAATCCTTCATCTAATTGTACATATTTATTCTCAACTAGTGGTGTTGCAATTGAGCAATGTTTATTCCATCTGAAGTCCTACATTGTTACGGGTATACTTGAGAATTCCCCTCTTGGAAATACATTTTGATTATATTTAATATCGACACATTCCTAGATATTTAAACACATTAATAGATGCATTGGCTAATTATGTTTTATATAGACATTTGTGCCATTTATAAATCCAAACACACATTTAAAAGACAAGCCAGTAGAAGTTTTATATTATAACGTCAAAAGTTACAAAAAGTGTTTGTCCTGAGACCAAAATGTGAAAATGTTGAAGCACATGGCTTCATATACATATGCATCAAGGATGTTGCTCGTTATAACAAACAATTTCCCGTGCTACACAAAGGAGCAATCGACCAATGGATTCTAACACACCAATTGTATGGCATTGGTAGCGTCGAGGTAACTCATCCATAGTGATGTCAGGTATGTTCATGGTCAATCCCTCAACATTCTATTCGATCTCCTCAAGAAACTCAGCTGCTACCCCTCAACCCACCACTGTGCCTCTCTCTCCACGTCTCTGGATAGGAGATGATCCTGGAGGCCTGAAAGGCACCACATCTACATTGTTGAGAGCACTTTATTAGTCTCGGATACATAACAAAAAAAATTCATAATTAAAATACCAAAAAAAACATATAATGAAAAAATCATTTTTACCTATCTCTCCCCACTAAGAACCCTCAGGTAATGCGAAGTCGAGATCTCCACAAAACTCGGTCCTGTTATTTATTCTTTATTCTTTCTCACGCTCGTGAAACTATGAGAATGTAATCAAGTAACCTTTTATCACTTTTTTTAGACTCGTAATGGAAATACGAAAATGAACCATATGGAGTCTCCTTTAATCTCTTTTCGAGCTCCTTAAACATGAAAAGATATATGAGCGACCTTGTTCTTTTCAAGCTCATAAAAGTATTTGAAGAAAAAGTCTGATGAGTGGTAGATTATCTCTTTTTCAGTCTTGTCAGACTAACTTATGAAAAAGGACATTTTGGAGTTTTCTCTAAGTGTTTTTCAGACTCTCTACACATGAAAAACCCCTAATTTTTCTTTATTTGGACGCATAAAACAAGCATCAAAGGCCCATATGGGACTGAACAACTCCTTCCTAGGGTTCGTTAAAAATACTCTGAGGGACTCATCCGAAGGATGAGCTTACATTACAAGCATATGTTATCCACCTCAAGCTTGCATAAAAATAAAGAGGTACTTGCCATAAATGGCGAGGGGGAATTGGGAAAGAAATGTATATATGTATCTGTGTTTGTGGCAGTAAATTTCTCTTGAACATGACACCTCTCTTCATCATTGTATCTGGGTTGGGAAATCCATTTGTCTCTCATTTGATCATCCACAATCCATATGTTGGATCCTCCTTGAGTCAATGTTGCCAAGACAATTGTCGTGTCATTCATATGTTCAAGAGAAGTTCAACCTAAACAAGCCTTCTATCAAGTTGACCATATGCAGTTCTCAAATTCTTTCCATCTTGGCCTTCCCTGAGTCAGTTATGAATCACTTCATGCTCCTATCTACTTCAAATATGTTACATATGTTGTGTCATTGATGGGGGATACATTAAGGCACTCCTCTGACGAGTCTTTTCTTGTCGACTTAAACTCATTATCCGGGAATTAAACTTATAAATCATTTAGTACCTTGGAACATGCATGCCTTAATGGAAGGTTTCCTTGTTTTCAATAGTGGGTTCACATCAATGGACCCTAATTGGAAGATTCCATTGAGTGTTCGACTTCAACTCATTAATTCACATTCAGTGGATTGTACTAGAGTACCTTGGGGGTCATTGACATGAATGGTGATTTCCCTTGCACTTGTTAATGGTATCCATTAATGACCGTTAATCAAGTGGTTTCTACCATGTTCGACTTCGACACATGTAATCACATGGATAGATTCGTACTTTCGGACGATGGAAATTAAGACCCTAGATATTTCTATATAGGTCTAGGTTACGATGGAGTATTCATAAGTCTGTACTGACACATAGATCCACTGTGTATGTCTTGTGGCTATGTCCAAATTTGAGTTTTTAGAACATAGATCCACAGTATATTTCTCGTGGCTATGTTGAATCATGAGACATGGATCCATAGTGTATGTTTGATGGCCATGACTCACTTGACACTTATGTTTAGAGTCACTTGTTGTCTGAGTAAGGGAATTCCTACCTCAGAAATAGGTATATTATTATACAGATGCTTGATTTTTTGCAAGTTCCCAACCGATGTTCTCCTTGTTCTCAACACACACATTCTACAAAGTATTTCAACTATCATAGGTTTCAACTTCATACTTTGGGGGGCATTATTTTACAAATTATTTTGGTCACCCCTGTGATCAACTGACGATATGTGTATGACTCAATTCTATGTTCCCTTAAGATACTAAAATGAGACTTTCTCCATGAGAAAATGAATCATCTTTATTTTCCTAAAATCCATATCAAAGGATATCATCGCACCCTGCTAAATTCTTGGGGTGCGACGATGCTTGATCGTCGCATGTTGCACCAAATTGGACTACGGTGTCACCATAGGATGCTTGTGCATAGGGTGCAACGATGCTCAAACAAGAGAAAAAGGTGAAATTCATGAAAATTCTAGAATGGAATCTTCTAAAAGATGAGGTGGCCTCCGATCGGTTTGGATCTTACTCTTTTCTCTGATTTAGTGAGATCATCCTTATCTCCTCATCCATCCCTCTTTCACCCTATATAAAGTGGAATCTCTCATGGGAAAGGTTAGGTTGGCTTATGCATAGAGAATTCTACTGAAGATTGTATTTGTGATAGCTTTGTTTTAGCTTTCCAAGTTAGGTTGTGAATGCTTGTCATCAAAAGCATTGGAGCAAAGGTGTGTGTGTTGGAGAAAAGGGCCATTGGAAGGGACCTTGCAACATCAAGGCATGAGTTGTATTCTCCACTTTCATTCAATATAATGAAGTAATACATTTCTTCCCTATAAAAGTGTCTCCATTTTTATTGTATAACTCCTTGATCTTATGCATAGGTTTCATTGGAATATATGTATTGTTGTTCTCTCTCTTTGTTGGTTTGTGCTTCTAAACAGGTTCAACATCCCATAAATATAAATATGGAGCAAGGACGATAGTAGTGAGGATCAAACGACATTTAAATGGTATGTCATTTATCCCTCTATGAACTAGTTTACATTACAATGAAATCTAAGGAGAAACTTGTATTCTTCTATGTTTTGTTCTAATTTATTTTTGAAGTTGGGGAGATGAGTTTGTGTCCGCACTTACTGATTTTTCTGATAACACTCTTCCCAGACAAGGTGTCCAAGACCTGTACTATGAAAGGAAAGGGAAAATAATCTCTATAGGTATCCTTGTTCAGCTCTCTAAAGTCCACACAAATCCTCCATTTTCCATTCTTCTTAGGGACAATAACTAATGCGGATACCCACTTGCTATCTGAAATAGGGTAAACAAAATTGACATGTAAGAGTTTTTGGAGCTCGTCTTTCACTATAGCTTTTAAGGATGGATTCATTCTTCTTTGGGGCTGCCTAACAGGTCTGATTTTATCATTGGTGTAAATATGGTGTATACAGGTATCAGGGTGAATTTCTTTCATGTCAATGTAATACCATGCAAAAGCACTAGATTTCCCTTGAATCATTTGGATCAATTTTTGTTGATGATATGATTTCAGGCTAGAATTGATATACAGAGATTTTCCAGGATTGATTTCAACAGCCCGAACAACTAACTCTTATTCTCCACTTATTGTTGATATAGTGAATAATGTAGAAGTGGAGGGATGCCAAACCTCCTGAAATTCAAGGTTGAAAATATGTGTAAATTCTAAAAAAGATTGAGGACACTCAATACATTCTGTATTGGCTAAAAATAAGCTTAAAATAGGTTCTTCAGTTTGTTCTTGAACTCCCTTTTCTTGCTCAAGTGTTAACAGGAGTTCAACATAGTTCTCCTCCCCGTAAGGATTCTCCAACCATAAAGGAACTTCAATGGTTGGTTGGGCAGGGGGAAAGAGAATAAGTTTCTAACTATGGGTCCCATTAGAATTTTTCATCTCCCCAAACCGACAACTAATAAATGCATCAGCAGTGGCCAACCAAGGTCGACCAAGCACAACTGGATGTCCAGGTTTGGAAGAATTTTACTGAATTACTAAGAAGTCCACAGGATACTCCTAGGTGACTAAGGTGACCGTTACATCATCTAAGCTTCTTGTTGGGCTAATGACTGATTTGTCTGCCAATTCCAACAAGGTTTGTGTTGGCCTTAAATGATTTAGTTGCAACATATGCATGGTGTCAAAAGTCAACACATTTATTTTTGCTCCTAGATCAATAAGTGTATTTAAAAAAAAATACCATTGATTTCTATAGTCACCACTGGATTTCATGGATCATTATATTTAGATGGAATTTATGATATAAATTCTGACAGCTGTCCAACCACATGTATAACATGAGGTTCCTTCCTCTTCCTTCTAGGATTTTTAATGCAAAGATCCCTTATAACCTTGGAGTAGATAGGAATATCTTTGATGGTTTGAAGTAGGGGAATATTTACACATACATTCCTTAGTTCAATTTCTAAATCTTGTCCTAGAGGTACCTCAGGTTTCTTCACAAGTAAATTTTCTGGATAAGGTGGGGGATTAGTTTCCTGGGGCATTTATGATGGTTGAGGAGTGTGAGGAGGAATTTCCTCTTGTACAGGGATGTCTTCTTATTCACTTAGTGGGTTATCTATTTGTTCTTATTCTTGAATAACCAATGTAGAATTTGGTTTATTCAAGACCTTCCCAGATCTCAATTGAATTTCATTTAGTGAAGTAGGAGTTATCACATAAGTTGGGAAAGTCTATACTTCAAGATTTTGTACAGGTTGAGTAGGTATATTGTTTGGATTAGGGATGGGTTGTGCAAGAATAGGGGTAGGCTGAGGGGGCTTTGGGTTAGGTGTAGCTTGCATTTGTGGTTGTTTATTTGGGTTCAAAGGCAAGGTGAGTTGTTGTTGCAGTTTGGAAGGTGGAGGTAGAGCAGATGGATTAAACCCAAGTAACAATTGATAGATATTGGAAGGATATTGTGGGTAAGTAGGAAACGTTGGTGGTTTAAAAGGAACATTCCCATATGTAGGCACCCTCCATCCTTGTTTCCAAGGTTTGAATTTTTGTTGTTGATGTATCCATTGAAAGTAATTCATTAGAGGAATTCATTGTTTTTGTGAGTATTGTGTGGTAGGATTGAAAAACATATTAGAATTTTGTTGTCTCCATGCTCTATTAGGGGGATACGATGTTTCTTGAGGTTCTCCTCCTCCCTTAAAAATGGATTTCATTCCAAGTAAGGAAGGGCACTCGTTGGTAGGGTGATCTTATGTACAGAGCCCACAAATTTCAATGAAATTAATAGGACATTCTTTTTCAAGGTGCCTCTTCCTACACCAAGGATAGAAAATCACTAAAGTATCATATTCTTCTTATTGTTTCTTTTTTATCTTCATGGTGTCTAACTGGGTGATAATTGTATTTAGGAAATTTGTTTTGAATTTTTCTAGTAGATTCCATAGTTCTATCCTTGTAACACATCCTGGAGCAGGTTTGGTAGTTCTGCTTATAGGATCACTTACACTTTTTCATGTTTTGGCTTGGCTATGAGAGTAGCTTTTACAATACTCTGCAATGTCTGCAAATGGATTTTGATATACATCCCCAGAACTCATGAGGTTTAGTACCTCATTGTAGTCATCCATTATACCCTTCAGGAAGATGGTCCTAAATGTGGTTGTGTCTAAGGCGAATTTGTTTTTCTTTTGATAATTGTATAGGAACCTTTCTAGGTAAACTTCCAAACTTTCCTCCTCAGACTGTTGCATTTTAAATATATCATTTCTAGCATCTCTAGGTCTGCAATAATCTTGATATTTCTGGAGGAAAGTTTCTTTCATCCCATCCTAGGATAAGATAGTGTGCTCTCCTAGGCTCAAAAACCACCTTAATGATGAGTCTTTAAGTGTGGTTGGAAAGAGTTTTAATTTTTGTGCATTATCAGTATAATTATAACTCCTACATAGTATATCAAATTCAAACAAAAATGAATCAGGATCTTCTATTGACATACCATGGAAGTGAGGTAGTGATGAAAATGGGATATTATTCATAGCAACATCTCTGGTAATGCCTCATATTGGGAATCCAAATGTCTTTGATTCATTACTTTTGTTGCCTTCCTCATCTTCCATATCTCCAAATAGCATGTTATAGGTTGCAGGTGATTTTTCCCCACTAAGTGATGGTTCAACCATTGGGTTGGTTGGGATATCCATATGTTCCAATACTTGTGTGTTGCTCCAATGGAAAATTCATCCTCTTCTACCACTACCTCTATCTCTTTTCCAGCTCTTCCTTCTGATTGGTTCACCAGTGCTTCCCTTACTTCTTGTTGTGATATGTCCTCAACCTGCACAGTAGCTTCATATTTAGGACCTTTGGTTGTAGATTCAATTACTTCCTTTGAAATATCCCCTTTGAGAATTTCTCCTACACAAAACTTATTTGAATTAGTATGGGGGGTTTTCTTGATTTTTCTGTAACTTTGGGGGGTTTTCTTGAATTTTATGCAATTTTAAATGCAATAAATATACCTTTGCTATCTCTACGTCTATGCATAAAAAGAAGATCTAAATACTAAATCAACAAAAAATTTAACTAGTGAAGGTAAGAGGACAACCTGACTTTGATGCAACCCCACTAAAGTGAATGTGTGGGATCTTCCCTCGCGTCTTACCATCTTCTCTCCACCCTCAGGTCGTCCTTAAAACCACTCCAAAACCATAAACACAATCTAATGAAAACACTACCTATTACCATTTACAACTCCCCAGCAACGACGCAAAATGTTGGTGCAATTATATGTTCAATATATTGCAATCATTTAATATGTCAATCCATTTTCATAACCAATAGAGTTGATGCACTATATGTGTCGATAATAGATAAATGCCTATGTTTGGTGAGTATATCCTATATAAGAAAACATTTTTAGACTAAATACTCTAGTTTCACACTTTTCAAATAACACTCTCCATACAGTTCAAAAATCAGAAATCAAAAACTCATAAACAAGCACATGATCTAAAGTTCGATGACAAAAATGACACCAACTGTG
>JASDQU011104296.1:19073-29839 GCA_032191745.1 Picea mariana | reverse complement strand
TCCATGGCTAACTCTCATGATAACAGATTTGAAGAAGTTGAAGAGACTCTAATTCAGTAGACCTGTCTCTGTATTGACAATTGATTGGCTCGTTAATGTATTTGGAGAATACTCAGCCGTATATTTGTTTTGTGGGACGTTTAAATTATGACATACAATTGCATGAATTTATCGATTCAGATTGGGCAGGGAGTGCAGATGACAAAAGAAGTGCTACTTGGATATGTTTCAGTTTGAGCTTTTCCACGATGTCATGGGCTAGCAGGAAACATAAGTCTGTTGCACTCAACACTACAGAAGCAAAGTATATTGCAGCGTGTGATGCTTGTCCATAAGCAATGTGGTTCCGTAAGTTGGTTTCTGGACCATCTGATCAGATGCTGAATTCGACCATGATATATTGTAATGATCAGAGCTATGTGAAGCTTTCAGAGAAACTGACGTTCCATGACAGGCTGAAGTACATTAAGATCAAGCATTATATTCTCCGTGATAAAGTCTAGAAGAGAGAAGTGGTTCTCCAGTATATCTCCACAGATGAGTAGATTGCAGATATTTTGGTAAAGCCTCTGTCCAAGATGAAAAGTTTGCGTACTTAAGAGACAAGCTGGGGTTTGTGGAGACAACTTCCTTATTGGAAAAGGAAGTGAATACTCCCAGGTTGGGAGGGAGGACTGATATGTTATTGGTTTATGGACAGTCATTTTTCCAGTTTGGAAAATGGTCTAGGATGGGCAGTTAGTTGCTTTCTAGTTCGGAAAATGGTCCAGATCGGACAGTCATTTTCGTAATGAAAATGTTCCAATAGATTGCTGATGTACCATAGACAACGATTTCCCTTGTGGCCGGTGTGGGGGAATGGTCTAGGACAATCATTCTTCTTGGCAGTGACTTTGAGTAGTGGTCAAGTAAAATGGTCTGCCTCTCCCGACAATCATTCTTTCGAAGTTCACATGTGTGAGCAGTTTCGAAGAATGGTCTGTTTTGGAGGTTAGTGCAGGACAATCATTTCCATAGGAAATGGTCTGGACAGTCATTCCCTAGGGCAAACTCATTCTTTCCAGGTTGCACTATGATTAGTGCCGGAGGAATGGCCTAGTTAGGTGAATGGTCCAGGTTCAACAATTAGGGACAAACATTCCCTAGGGCAGACTCATTCTCTCCAGGTTGCACTCTGATTAGTGTCGGAGGAATGGCCCAATTAGGTGAATGGTCTAGGCTAAAAAATTAGGGACATTTATTCTTCTATGCTTGGGAAGAATAGTCCAGATAGCCCATGGTTGATGTTTTACTTTCCGAGCGCAGATGCTCTTCCAGATCTCACAAATGTGAGTGGAAGAATGGCCTAGATGACTCAGTTTGTATCATGATATTGTTATGGAGGTGTCACTGGTTAGTAGACTTGTGCTACTAGGTGTGGTTGTGTAGGGATAGTAGTTGTGTACTACTATGGATAGACACAATTGTGTTCTATTGAATGGCATTGTTCTGATTGCCATGGAGACTATCACTACCGTTGGAGATGATTACCAAGTAGATGGATGATCAGTATGCTGATGGATAGACATTCTCCCCGTGGAAAATTGTCCAGTATAGTCATTCTTCTAGGACGTATGTCCGGATTAGAGGAATAGTCCTTGTAGCCCATGGCGTGGCGTCCAACATCTGTTGGAACAATTATTCTTCTAGGACATATGTTCGGATTAGAAGAATGGTTCTTGTATCACTCTGTGGAGTGAGTGGCTTATTCAACATCATGCTCAATTACCCAGATGGAGTGTGGCTTCGAGAGATGATGTAGTTGATGCTATCAAATGATACTGATAGCGATGATGGTGCTCATGATTTGATCATGAGATAGCATGTGTGGCTATGATGATGCTACCTGTTGAATGGTTTGTTTGTGCTCAAGACCATTCCTTGAATACCTCCCTAGCTAGGAGGGAGTGTTGATATTATGGTAGTTGCGGGAGGTTTTAACTTCCACGTGTAACCTTTGACAAGACTAGAATATTTCGGGAAGCAAGGGAAACCCTACAACGTTGGATAATAACTCTAGGAAACAAGTTCGGCTCAAGAGAATATTTAATATTGAGTTATTACTAATTAGCCTCCAGAAAGAGAAGTCGGCCCAGTCAAGTGAGATAGAGTAGTATAAATAAAGGGTGCTAGAGCTCATTTGTCATACTCACTCTCACAACTGCATAAGACCAGTGGTGCGTAAGTTTGGAGAGGAACTGCAACTGCTGCAACTGACATTTCGGTTTTGGCTTGGACTTTCTCTTGGTTATGGTTCGAACTTTCTGCTTGGTCTTTGCTTATTCTTGCTTGGTGCGCTAGCCTTGGAGAAAGGTGCGCTACCTTGGTTGGCTATTGGATTGCTTCTAGAATTATTCTGTATGTTAAGTTTAAGGTGCTCGGGGGTGGCCTTTGTGCCTATGGTTGGGTGACAATATTGCTATATTGTCTATGGTGAAATGAGCACACCTATTTTTCTAAGAGTTACAACTGCTAGATATTAACCTCCATGTGTAACCTTTGACAAGACTAGAATATTCCGGGAAGCAAGAGAAACCCTAAAACGTTGGATAATAACTCTAGGAAACAAGTCGGCTCAAGAGAATATTTAATATTGAGTTATTAGCCTCCAAAAAGAGAAGTCGGCCCAGTCAAGTGAGATAGAGTAGTATANTGTGTAACCTTTGACAAGACTAGTATATTCCGGGAAGCAAGAGAAACCCTAAAACGTTGGATAATAACTCTAGGAAACAAGTCGGCTCAAGAGAATATTTAATATTGAGTTATTAGCCTCCAGAAAGAGAAGTTGGCCCAGTCAAGTGAGATAGAGTAGTATAAATAGAGGGCGCTAGAGCTCATTTGTCATACTCATTCTCACAACTGCATAAGACCGGAGGTGCGTAAGTTTGGAGAGGAATTGCAGCTGCAGCTGTTGCAATTGGCATTTTGGTTTTGGCTTGGACTTTCTCTTGGTTATGGTTCAAACTTTCTGCTTGGTCTTTGGTTATTCTTGCTTGGTGCGCTAGCCTTGGAGAAAGGTGCGCTACCTTGGTTAGCTATTGGATTGCTTCCAGAATTATTCTGTATGTCAAGGTTAAGGTGCTCGGGGGTGGCCTTTGTGCCTATGGTTGGGTGACAATATTGCTATATTGTCTATGGTGAAACAAGGGCACCTATTTTTCTAACAATTACAACTGCTAGATATTAACCTCCACGTGTAACCTTTGACAAGACTAGAATATTTCGGGAAGCAAGAGAAACTCTAAAACGTTGGATAATAACTCTAGGAAACAAGTCGGCTCAAGAGAATATTTAATATTGAGTTATTAGCCTCCAGAAAGAGAAGTCGGCCCACTCAAGTGAGATAGAGTAGTATAAATAGAGGGCGCTAGAGCTCACTTGTCATATACACTCTCACAACTGCATAAGACCAGTGGTGCATAAGTTTGGAGAGGAACTGCAGCTGTTGCAACTTGCATTTCGGTTTTGGCTTGGACTTTCTCTTGGTTATGGTTCAGACTTTCTGCTTGGTCTTTGGTTATCCTTGCTTGGTGCGCTAGCCTCGGAGAAAGGTGCGCTACCTTGGTTGGCTATTAGATTGCTTTCGGAATTATTCTGTATGTCAAGGTTAAGGTGCTCGGGGGTGGCCTTTGTGCCTATGGTTGGGTGACAATATTGCTATATTGTCTATGGTGAAACGAGCGCACCTATTTTTCTAACAGTTACAACTGCTAGATATTAACCTCCACGTGTAACCTTTGACAAGACTAGAATATTCCGGGAAGCAAGAGAAACCCTAAAACGTTGGATAATAACTCTAGGAAACAAGTCTGCTCAAGAGAATATTTAATATTGAGTTATTAGCCTCCAGAAAGAGAAGTCGTCCGAGTCAAGTGAGATAGAGTAGTATAAATAGAGGGCGCTAGAGCTCATTTGTCATACTCACTCTCACAATTGCATAAGACCAGTGGTGCGTAAGTTTGGAGAGGAACTGCAGTTGCAGCTGCTGCAACTGGCATTTCGGTTTTGGCTTGGACTTTCTCTTGGTTATGGTTCGAACTTTCTGCATGGTCTTTGGTTATTCTTGCTTGGTGCGCTAGCCTTGGAGAAAGGTGCGCTACCTTGGTTGGCTAGTGGATTGCCTCCATAATTATTCTGTATGTCAAGGTTAAGGTGCTTGGGGGTGGCCTTTGTGCCTATGGTTGGGTGACAATATTGCTATATTGTCTATGGTGAAATGAGCGCACCTATTTTTTTAACAGTTACAACTGCTAGATGGTTGATGTTATTTGTGTACTAAATGGTTGATTTCATTATCATCATTAATCTACTAGTTAAACCTATGTTGTCATATTTTCTGCAATTAATTTGTTGATGTTTGTAGCATCAGACATGTACTTCCGYACARGTCTAAGYRTCTAGACGTGTGGAAGTCGTCCAAAGCCTTCAACCTTAGTAATTTACTTTAATTAAAGGAATTATTAAAGTAAAGTGYTTTTTATAATTAAAGTGAGTTTAATTTAATGAAATGCTAAAGTTATTAGCATTAGCGAATTAAATGAATCTTAGCCATTGATTTCAAGTGAGGTGAGATCTGATTTCAATCGTCAATCACTTAGGAGATTAGGATTGTGTTGGATTCAGTCATAACTCAAGATTATAAAAGCAAGGCTAGGTGAAGGAAAAAGAAACAAGAGAACACATAGGAGCGAAGGACTTTCGCTCATGTGCGTCAGTCATCCACTTGGGAGCAAAGAAGGACTTTTGCTCAAGTGCTTGAGTCATGAAGGATTGTGACTCAATGGGATCAAAGGACAGGAGCAAAGAAGGATTTTTTCTCAAGTGTCGGAGTCACGAAGAATTGTGATTCAAGGGGATCTCAACAAAGGTGAAGAAGGAATTTCATCTAGAGATCAAGTCCAAAGGAGAATGTGCAAAGGTGTAGCAAGAGGAGAAAACCCAACAGCCAAAAATCAAAGGACAAATTTTTGGGTAGTACCAACAAGTATATCTTGCAGATCTGAGTACCGACGGACAGATCTATTGCAGATCTAAGGTACCAATGGGCAAATCTAGTAGATTTGAGGTACCAACGGGAAATCTAGCAGATTTGAGGTACCAACAGACATATCTAACATATTTGAGGTACCAATGGACAGATCTAGTGCAGATTTGAGGTACAAACGGGCAGATCTGAGGTACGAGTAGGTAGATCTAGCAAATCTCAGGTACTAGTGGGCAAATCTAGCAAATCCGAGGGTATCGACAGCCAGATCTAGCATATTTGAGCTACCAACATATAGATCTAGTAGATTTGAGGTACCAGTGGACAGATCTAGGGCAAATCTGAGGTATCAACAGACAAATCTAGTAGATCTGAGGTACAAGTAGGCAAATCTTCCAGATCGTAGGACCAACAGGCAAATTTTAGTGTAGATCTTAGTGTCCAACAAGCATATCTAGGCAGATTAACAGAGGGTTTCTTTAGGGTTAGAGTTGGCAGGTTTGCTGTATTTGTGTTTTTCCTTAGTAGGCCATTTTTGTAGTAAGGGAGCCCTTGTAAGCTTTTGGAGATATTATTCTCAATGGAATGCTGATTTGAAGGGCATAATTTTTGTGTGAAATTTGGTTTCTAGTTTTTGCTTCCGATGTTTTATTTGCAACCGATGTATTTTATTCTGTGTGTTGTAATTAATTTATCAACAAGGAAATACATAAGGTAGTAAAGTATCTAGGTGCTAGGAATAGATATTCTAACATGGTATTAGAGCTTTCACTTTGAGAGGCAGGCCATTAGATCCACAACAATTTATGACAAAAGATCTATCAGATTTGATTTGCAATAGTGGAAGTTTAAAGGACCAAATGTAGATCCACATCAGTTTGCAACAGATTTGTCATATCTGCAAGGAGATCTCTGTAGACCTATAAACCAACAGTGAAATTCTTGTGGGTGCTTGAAGGACTAAGCACAAACTCTTCAATTTACTATGCCTGAAGGACAAGGCACTTTTTTTCCGGAAACTTAGATCTGAAAAATGACAATAGCCAGTCTTAGGTTTGAAGATAGGTTGGATGAAGCATGAGAGCTATTCAATAGTTTGACGAAGGACTCGGGGATCCATGTGGAGCTTGGTGACGATGCCAAGTATGCGGTGAAGGGTGAGGGAACTATTTTGTTCCAGTTTGGTTAAAGTGGTTCAAAGGCCCTTTTTTCCGCTAGTTTAGATCTGAAAAATGGCAATAGCCAGTCTCAGGTTTGAAGATAGGTTGGATGTAGCACGAGAGCTATTCAACACTCTGACGAAGGACTTGGGTATCCATGTGGAGCTTGGTGATGATGCCAAGTATGCGGTGAAGGGTGAGGGAACTATTTTGTTCCAACTTGATTCAAGTGGTTCAAAGGCACTTTTTTCTGGCAGTTTAGATCTGAAAAATGGCAATAGCTAGTCTCAGGATTGAAGATAGGTTGGATGAAGCACAAGAGCTATTCAATAGTCTGACGAAGGACTCGGGGGTCCATGTGGAGCTTGTTGATGATGGAAAGTATGGAATGAAGGTTGAGGGAACTATTTTGTTCCAACTTGATTCAAGTGGTTAATTGGAAGCCTAGGATGTGGAGGACAAGGAGCAGGAGGCTCCGAAGGGAGAACAACGTTAAGAGGCTTCTAGTTCAAGGAGCCAACCTTTAGGTGGGGAGGAGTTAGCCCCTTCCAGCTCTGTCAGGAGACCTAGGTGGTTTACGTAGACATTGAAGGATGCTCAGAAGCGTGTTGAGGCTCCTAGGAGAACTGTTAGGGAGAGCAGGCGTCAGAGAAAGTTTTCGAACTATATGGTGCTAATGAGTAGCATCATTGATTCTGAGTCTTCCAATGTTCAAGAAGCAGCAAACCAGTAGGTTTGGTGGGATGTTATGGTGCAGGATGGTGTGTGGGACATTGTGCCAGGATCAGAGGGACATCTAGTTCCAGGTGCCTCTTCTAGAAGTACCTTCCTTGCTAAGAGGGAGTGTTGATGTTTGTAGCATCAGACAGGTATTTCTGCACAAGTCTAAGTGTCTAGATGTGTGGAATATGTCCAATGCCTTCAACCTTAGTAATTTACTATAATTAAAGGAATTATTAAAGTAAAGTGCTTTTTACAATTAAAATAAGTTTAATTTAATGATTTCAATGAATCTTAGCCATTGATCTCAAGTGAGGTGAGTTCTAATCTCAACCGTTAATCACTTTGGAGATTAGGGTTATGTTTGATTCGGTCATAACTCAAGATTATAAAAGCAAAGGCTAGATGAAGGAGAAAGAAACAACAAAGCACATAGGAGCAAAGAAGGACTTTTGCTCATGTGCTTGAGTCATCTTACACTTGGGAGCAAAGGACTTTTGCTCAAGTGCTTGAATCACGAAGGATTGTGACTCAAGGGGATGAAAGGATAGGAGCAAAGAAGGACTTTTGCTCAAGTGCTCGAGTCACGAAGGACTGTGATTCAAGGGGATCTCAACAAAGGTGAAGGACTTTCATCTAGAGATCAAGTCCAAAGGAGGAAAGTGCAAAGGCGCAGCAAGAGAAGAAAATCCAACAAACATAAATCAAAGTATAGATTTTTGGGTAGTACCAACAGGCAAATCTTGTAGATCTGAGTACCAATGGACAAATCTAGTGTAGATATGAGGCACCAACGGCTAGATCTAGCATATTTGAGGTATCGACGGACAGATCTAGTGTAGATCTGAGGTACCAGTGGGCGGATCTAGCATATCTGAGGTACCGATAGGTATATCTAGTAGATTTGAGGTACCAACGGGCAAATCTAGCAGATCTGGGGTTACCAGTGGGCAGATCTAGCAGATTTGAGGTACCAACAGGTAGATCTAGCAGATCTGAGGTACCAATGGACAGATCTAGTGCAACTATGAGGTATCAGCAGGACAATCTAGCAGATTTGAGGTACAAGCAAGGAGATCTTGCAGATCTGAAGACCACTAGGAAGACCTAGTGCAAATCTGAGTGTCCAACAGGGAGATCTAGTGCAGCTCTAGGCAGATCAGCAGACGGTTTCTTCAAGGCAAGAGTTGTCAGATTTGCTGTATTTGTATTTTTCCTTAGTGGGCCATTTTCCTAGAAATAAAGCCCTTGTAAGCTTGGAGATATTATTCTTATTGAAAAGCTGATTTTAAGGGCAGAATTTCTGTGTGCATGTGTGAAGTTTGGTGTCCAGTTTTTGCTTTCGCTGTTTTATTAACAACCATTATATTTTGTTCTATGTGCTGTAATTTATTGATCAACAAGGAAATACACATAATTTATTGGTAGTAAAGTATCTAGGTGCTGGGAATAGAGATTTTAACATAATTTGACATTCTACATGCATTTGTTTTTCAATATATACGCATTAAAATAAATTAAAATGTATATTATATAAAAAAATGCTCCAAGATCATTTTGCTCCCAAACTCTTTTGAAAATTGGCGCTTTGCTCTCCCTCTTCTCGTTTACTGCTCCCACTTCCAACAATGTTAGTTCTGGAGCATGAAAACACGGAGTGTACGTGAACAATGAGTTCAAGCAAGAAGGAGATGATGTGGTGATGAAACTCAAAATGATGTAACTGGAAAGATGGGGAAGCCAAACAATCTTCTAAACAGAGCTTGACGATGAAGAAGAGGACAAACAATAAGACAAGTGTGTAGAAGGTGGTAAACAGAGAAGGAAAAGTAGGTACCCAAGTCCTTATTTCCCCCCATTTTACCCACGTTTTACCACAATTTTGAATTTAAGTCAATTGCTTATTTTACAGTTCATGAACACACATTAGTTAGTTATGGCTATGGTGATGACTTCATGCTGTATTTTTAGAAACTGGGTTTAAATTGAAGCCAAGTTAGTGTTGAGTTTCTCAAGAGTCAATGGTGGCAAGATTCTCGGGTTTTTTGAATTAGGGCTTCTTTTGTGGGTTTTGAAGTCGAGACTAGTTGCTGAATGTTTTAGCACCCCTATTTTTTTTGTTATGAAAACGAGGCACTTGTTCTGTTGCATATGTTTGAATAAATGAAATGCAGGTTTTAAAAAATGGTTTTAAAGAAGGATGTAAATGTAAAAGATTGCGAGAATTTTTCATGGGAAATTTTGTTCTGTAAAATGACATACTCATCAACTTCGTCTGCAAAATAGGACTGACTAAAAAGTTGGAGGTCCAATACATTAACAGTTTTTTAGCTGTTCTATTGTTAAAAGGGGTGAGATTCCCATCAACTTAATAATCAGGAGATCAAAGAGGAAGAGAGGAGTATTAATGTGGAATGAACTCCAAACCTTGAAAGAGATAACCACTCTAAGCCAAAGGCAACCCACAAGGCATGACACTAAAACTGCCATACATGTTTTAGAGTGTTGTCTTTTGAGGGCTTTCTATACAATTCATGCCTAATACTTGAGTAAATATATGTTGCAAAAGATGAGCAGAGAAGGCAAGCCCTTCTCCCTTCTACTGTCATGTGTCTAGGATGATGCTGAAATCTTCTTAAACCTTGAACAGTTTAAGGTTGTGAAAACATAGGTAGCTGTCGTGTCCATTATCATGGTCTTTGTATGCAACTTGGACAAGTCGAATTATGCCTCGTGTGTTTATTACAATCTGATGATCTCAAGGAATTAAAATTCATGTTTTTAGAAGCAGGCAGGAACAAAGTGGCTAACGCGAGGAAAATTAATCTTCTCCTAGAAGTACCGAGCTCTTCTGTTTTAAATCCCCTTTTAAGCCTCTATTTGCATAAAGGGGCTGGCTTTCAGCTTGTATAGTGTAAGAGTTTATTAATGGCACTTGTAATCCATCTAATGTATCGTTGTCTCCCAAATTGTTGTGCATGTTTACGCTAATGCTTCTATAATAGCTCTCACTTGAAAGAAAGGGTGAATTCATGGGACCACCTGCTACATTTTTTCTGGGTTATCTACTCATCTTTTTGCTTAGATCATAGCAATCGCTACTGAGTAAAAAGTGGGAGTAGGCCGTGTGGGTCCACAAGGCAATAACACAGTGTTGATCCAAATACAACAACTATAATGAAGATATGGCAAGATAAAACTTCTCTGTTCAATCCTGTTATGTATGCAATGAAACCCATGCTGCTAATATCGTATTCATTTGTTTTTTCTGAACAGATGGCCTATCATTTGAACTTTTTTGAAGTGTAGATGACACATGCAAGTTATGGTCATTTTATGTGTAACTGATGGTTATATGTTAGTTAAAAAAGTCTATTTGATCTAGATGCATGCCATCCATTATGGGGGCCTGACATGTTGTACTTTGTAGTCCTTTTTTTTAATTAGAACCTAAAAGCACGTGGTATTGGAAACTTACAAGGAAATTAATATTCAGGAGTTACTATTTTTGAACCCAAAGCTCATCCCTATTCCTAATGCAACATATTTGCTACCTTGGCTTTGGGTGTGTTCAGTTATTATTAAAATTTAAATGTTCACCTTTTTGTTTTCGTTCAAAAATTCCTCTTGCTCGCTTCAAGTGCTCTTTCATTTGCTTGGGTATTGCATTTTCCGTTTCAAAAGGCAATTGATTAAGGCCTCTGTTTACATTATATCTGGAAGTTATGCAGCGAGACTCATTTAGGTATTGTGTCAAAAAGGACCGCAGAATTCATTTCATGTTTTGGATGTTATTCATTTTCTTGTAAATGGATGTGATATTGTTGAATACCTAATCCTCAGATTATGGTAATTTGTAAATA